>QANT01006177.1:0-52500 GCA_003254885.1 Purshia tridentata
ACCTCTATGTAAAGAAAGAGAAATGCTCCTTTGGACAGACGGAGATCCGGGCATTGGATGGGCATCAGAGCCATCGAGGAGCGGCAAGCACCTACCAAGGTGAGCGAGCTAAGATCTTTTTTAGGGCTCGTGAACTATTACCGAAGATTCATCGTAAGTTACTCGAAGAGGGCTGCTCAACTCAAAAATCTTCTAAAGAAGGACGTACGGACCGATCATGGCACTGCACTGATCGGAAGAGTGTCAAAGAGCTTTTGAGGACCTAAAGCAGGCATTGATTGATGACCCCGTATTGCAGTTGCCAGATCACACTAAGCCATTTGAAGTACACACGGATGCGTCACCATAGGCGGTGTGCTAGTATAATAAGGTAACCCAGTAGCATATGAGAGCCGAAAGCTCAATGAGACCGAAAGGCGTGGTCCAAGAGAAGGAGATGACAGCAATAGTGCACTACTTGAGAACGTGGAGGCGGGTCACGATTTGTGGTCAAGACGGATAATGTGGCGACGAGTGACTTCCTGACCCAGAAAAAACTCACGCGGGACGATGGCAAGCAAGACAAACTTGCCAAGTTTGATTGATATGGTGCTAGAGTATAAGCTTGGACGGACCAACCAGGTCGCGGATGCCTTAAGTAGGAAGACAGAGCTGGCGGCATTTAAGTGTGAGGCAGTGGCAGCCACCAGCAGGGTCACGAGTACCCTACCGCATCGTATTCGAGATGGGCTTGAAAAAGGACCCGCGAGAAGCCTTTTGCACCAAGCTAAGGAATGCAAAACTCGGCTTGGATCAAGGATGGGCTCTTGGTCACAAAAGGGAATCTACTTTTTTTTTCTTCCAAAACCTTTCTTTTTTCGGTATGCCGCTCCGCGAGCAAGGAGTGCCGCGCACGAGCGGAGCGAAAAGGGGAAATCCTTTGATTGCGTATTGAATATAGATCCATGTCTTTCTTGTTCCACTAGCTAGGACCAAATTCTCACATGTCCGTTTCGTTATTACAACCTTATTTTTTGATGTCAAAGACCAGAAGCTACGCGCAAATTCTCATTGGATCTCGGTTGTTCTTAACAGCGATGGCTATTCATTTAAGTCTTCGGGTAGCACCACTAGATCTTCAACAAGGTGGAAATTCTCGTATTCCGTATGTACATGTTCCTGCGGCTCGGATGAGTATTCTTGTTTATATCGCTACGGCTATAAACACTTTCTTTTTCCTATTAACAAAACATCCCCTTTTTCTTCGCTCTTCCGGAACCGGTACAGAAATTGGTGCTTTTTTTACGTTGTTTACCTTAGTTACTGGGGGGTTTCGGGGAAGACCTATGTGGGGCACCTTTTGGGTGTGGGATGCTCGTTTAACCTCTGTATTCATCTCGTTCCTTATTTACCTGGGTGCACTGCGTTTTCAAAAGCTTCCTGTCGAACCGGCTTCTATTTCAATCCGTGCTGGACTGATCGATATACCAATAATCAAGTCTTCAGTCAACTGGTGGAATACATCGCATCAACCTGGGAGCATTAGCCGATCTGGTACATCAATACATGTTCCTATGCCCATTCCAATCTTGTCTAACTTTGCTAACTCCCCCTTCTCAACCCGTATCTTGTTTGTTCTGGAAACACGTCTTCCTATTCCATCTTTTCCCGAATCTCCTTTAACGGAAGAAATAGAAGCTCGAGAAGGAATACCAAAACCTAGTTCACTCGCTGAGTCTCTTTGCATCCATGGCTGAATGGTTAAAGCGCCCAACCTATACCAACCGGGCGAAAATTCGTAGGTTCGATTCCTGCTGGATGCACTTGGAACGTTCAGTTCAATCGCTGCTCACGGAATTTAAACATATAGCTCGCCCTTATAGCTTATGGGGCACTTCACTCGCTCAACACTCGTTCAAAACATCCACTCGTTCTTCAGGAAAGAAAAGGGATAGATGACTGAGAATCCCGCTTAGAGATCGCAACAATAGTCAGAGTCGGAGTTCCCACCCCCTCGTTTTACCTTCAAATTACGGTTGATCCGTCGCCTCCATTAGATTCGGCAACTAAGGACGAGATTCCCATAGGCTTTTATGTCCCGAATGTTCTGCCCAAATGGTCTCGATCTTCTTCTTTCTTAGCATTATTGTAAACCATTTGATCCTAGTCGTCTTGCGTGGAAGGAGCCAGATGACAGAGACTTTTCTTTTCTCACCCCTCAATATATACTATTAGATTGCGTCCGACCACCCGAGATGACGGAGACTTTACTCGACGTCTTGACCCATCCATAGTCCGCTAATCTAATCCCAACGTCTTTGATCCTGGATAGGACTATATCTCTGTCTTTTGTTTGTTACACAACACTGAATGTACAGTTCCGAAGAGATGCTCTGGCTTTCTTTGGTCTTGAACTCGCTCCCCGCTCGAGAATGAATGTTGGAAACTCTTCGATGACATCTTCCTTTGAGTGCACGATTCCTTAGCTGTGCCTGTTTGGTACCGAGCTCTTTGATGGCCTTTCTTTATCCGAAAACGCAAAAAGGTAGTGAGTGGAGTCAGGCACAAAGCGATCCTCAGCAGCCGAAAGAAGCCTTGTTCGGTCTCCTGTTGAAGTGGTGACTCACCTGCAACATAAGTTTTGCAAACCTTCCGGACGAAGGCAAAAAGAAAAAAAGTAAAGATCGGTAAGCATCATAACAACTTGTTGTCAGCTCCAGGAGAATCGAATGATCGCACCGAGTCTGTTCACTATGCGTGCGGGATAATTCATATTAAAAACGCATATCCATTGTATCAACAAACAACACCGAGCACCGAGCTAGCAACCAAGGAAGTTCACTCACTCGGCCGAGAAAGAAAAGCGGAATCAACTCTAAGGCGCCGCAACGCAGCCCTTCGATTAGAGCTTCGTTCTTACGGATGCCACGAAACGCCCGAGAGAGGAATACAAGGGGGGACAAGTGATGGAACACTCGACCACTGCCCCCCCCCCCCTGGGAAGTCTATAGAGATCTTGACCCCTCTGTGCCTTTATCGCTCTCCTCAATAAGATTCCCGATCATTTGTCCCTTCTGCTGTTAGACCGGATGGAACACAAGACCAACTTTTCCCACTTCCCTGTATTGATGAATTGATCGGGCTGCTCAAGCAGTTAAGTCAACTGAGGGGCATTCCAGAATAGATTTCACCTATCACTGACAAAGACCCCTCCATGGTCAGAATGTTACACCATACGGTTAGGCGTCCTATCTCGATCAGACACACACGGGCGAAATCAACCGAAATTGAAGTCCCATGCTACCACCACGAAATAACAACACCTACCTCTTTGGGAAAGAGCAAAGGGACGAAGACCCTAGCAAAGACCACTTTGAATGAGCGCTCAAAACGATACTCATCTAAGTGGGCAGAAGGAGAAAGAAAGCAAGCATTGGGTTTACAGTCGGAACCACATAAAACAAAGCTTAACCTTAGCAATCACAGGGCAGACATATCCCTATGAAACGTACGAGCGAACCGAAGCTCAAGCCCCCCATTGATGGAGACCGAGAACTTGGGGGTGGTGATACAAGCCGCAATGCATTCAATCAGATGGGCAAGAAGGTCAACAGCTTTCAAAATCCCCAGAATGAAATCCCAATGCACTGAGTCGTAGGCTTTCTTCAAATCCATTTTGATGGCACACCGAGGCTTCCCTGTCTTCCTGTGGTAGTTTATAAGAAGTTCCTGAGCCAAAAGGACATTATCTTTAATCTTCCTCCCTTCAACAAAAGCAGACTGGGTGGGGCTAATGATCTTGGGAAGCAAGCCTTTGATCCTATTAGCAATCAACTTGGTAATACACTTATAGATCGTATTGCAGCAGGAAATAGGCCGAAAATCTCCCATGACTGTAGGATTAGGCACTTTAGGTACCAAAACCATGATAGTGGAGTTAACTTCCCTTAGAAGCTTGCCTGAAGCAAAGAAAGACTTTATGGCTTCTATCACATCCTGACTCACAATCTCCCAAGCACTTTTGAAGAAGTGGGCAGAATACCCATCAGGGCCCGGGGCCTTGTTACTGTTAAGGGAGAACTTCTTTTCATTTCCTCTGCTTCTACGGGAAGGGACAAAAGGCATCCGTCCTCCTGGGAAAAGGTGAAATAAAAAATCCCTCGAATCTCTGCCACCAACTCTCTTTCCAAAGTAGGGTCACCACCAAAAAGATGCTGGAAAAAGGAGACAGCCTCTTGACTAACAGCTTTATGGTCTGTAAACTTATCCCCCTCGGCATTGTAAACACTCAACAATCTGTTCTTGGACTGCCTAGCTCTCACCACCTTGTGAAAAAACCCCGTGTTACTATCCCCCAGCTTCAGTCACTGAATTCTGGACTTCTGTTTGAGGTAGGCCTCTTCCATAAGAGTGAAATGAGTAAAAACTTTCAAACTCTCTTTTTCTGCATTAGCTAGGTCAGAGTTGGAAGGATCCTGCAAGTGGAGTAACTGCAATCTAGTAAGGTCCTCTCTAGCTTGGGCAACCTTAGAGTTGATGCTACCATAGTGTTTGGAATTAAAGATCTTCAATTCAGGCTTGAGACCTTTCAGCTTGGTGCACAGCCTGAACATAGGAGTACTCAAAACTTGCTCAACCAAAGGGGCAAACTCTTCGTGGGAGGTCCAGAAATTAAAGAATTTGAAAGGCTTCTTCCCTGTGACCAACTTCTGCCTGATGGTAACTATCCCCGGGGTATGATCAGAAAGACCTGGCCCTGTGAAGTCTGCTTCAGAGTTCGGGAAGGTAGCAAGCCAACTGTCATTAACCAACACTCTGTCAAGCTTCCTGGCAATAATCTGCTCACTATCTCTGCGGTTGGACCAAGTATAGAGCGGGCCCTTAAAAGGGAGGTCAAACAGATCTATATCTAACAAGCATTGGTGGAGGTCAGTATTATGGCTTCTCCCACTCCCACCCATCTTTTCCTCATGGAATCTAGAAGAATTCAAATCTCCCATAACAATCCAGGCTTGGTCAATCACTACACTGCTCATTCTCTTCAAATCAGCCCACAAAGCCTTCCTCAGATTAACTTCATTCGAACTATAACAAACGGCGGACGCCCGGAAATCCCCTTTCTGATTGATGAAGCTGCAAAACACATGGATAATCTGATCACTTCTGTACATAGGGGTCACTTTTAGAATCAACGGATCCCAACCAACCCAAATTCTGCCCAACAATGCATGGTCATAATTATCAAAAACCTCCCAATCCCCAAAAACCTTCCTGCTAATCATGTCTTTATTGATGGATCTTACTTCAGTTTCCACAAGGCCACACAAACTAAGATTATTATTCTTTAGGAGATGTCTAACCTCCCTTTGTTTTGAGGGCGGATCTACGCCCAACCTCACATTCCAGCAACCGAGACTAATCATAAAGGGGCGGTTTTGGGAAGGACCCCCTCCCCCTTTGGAGCTGCTACTTCCCCGAGCTTTCCTATTTTTCTTTTTGGCTTTCTTGCCTTTCCTTTGGCCCCCTACATTCGATTCAGAAGAGAAAAATGCTCCCGGGGACTCTTATACAGAAAGTTTCTCGTCCTCCTGCTGGATACCCCTAGGTGTATGAATTTCCCCCTCTTCCACGACCCCCTCTGAATCTAGGACAGTGAACAAATTAGCCTTCCGAGCCCCCTATGTTGTAGTGGTTGGGGCTGCTTCCCCTTCGTCCAATACCGGCCGCTCTTATTCTCATCGAGATGACCATGTCACGAACTGGATTTGAACCAGCACCCCGGACTTCCCCAGCGAACTTCCTTTTTTATTCTGATCGTGACTTTGGTTACCCGGTTCCCCACGCGGCGAATGGGTACGTCCGGGGAGATCGACGCAAAAAAAAAATTATTTGAACGAATCGTGCCGCTGAAAAAACCTCACCCTAACCACATAAAGCCAGAAAATCAGTGGCAGTTTCAAACCAACAAGAATTACCAGAAAGTGCTAAATCAGCACTTAGATCCACTAAAAAGCCAATATCACGAAAAAGCGCCTTGTCGTTCACAATAACATGTTTAAAAAGCTTATATGTGGTCCAAGTGGGAGGAAGTATAATATTATGTTGATCAAAAAGGAGATTAAGTTGTTCGATTATTGTGAATTGTAAAAAATTCACAGTTTCTCCTTTTAGAATGGGGTCATGTGAACGCTCCAAGCTGCTGTTTATGGCAGATACCAGGTGGCCGTTAAGCCGAATATGTTGTAATAGGGAAGTAGGATTCATGGGTTGGTTCATTCTTTGACTGCTCTGCCCCTGTCTTTTTTAAAGAGCTCCCTCTCGGTGCGAGGGTCCGATTCTGAACCTGCCGCTATGGAATATTGCCAGCCGATACAACTGGAAAAGCGAGACCCTTCACTCTTCACTCGACTCCAAAAATCGCATGCATTGAAAAACTATTCGACAGACGGACCTAGCTGATTGATGTCATAAGCAATCTTCCTCGTATAGCAGCAGCCTGAAATCTCCAGTTCACGCTCAGCGTGAAGGAAAGCACTTCTACTCTCTCTGAACCCTCCATACAGTGGCACATCACCAGCCTTGCCTTAGTTCTCTTCTCTCGTTCAATGCTGTCTTGTCTTTTTCAGCGCTGATGGAAGCATGCCAAGGTAAAGTTGACGATGTGTGGTGACGATCTGTTTAGCCTTTTTCCGGATCTTCATCTTGCCCTATGAGCTCATGCAGTGAGTGATGATGTTCAGGATCCCTTAGTTCTGAGCGAGGGCTGGCCCGTTGAGGAGGACATATTCTTCTGCATTTATCTTGTCGGATCGCCCATGATGGGCCGTGTCCACGTCGTCGAAGAGATGGTCTTTGGACCACGATTTCCTGTCGTAGGGAGCACTCTTCTGAGCCCCAAGATTCGCCGAAGGATGAGTGCCTATGCAGTAGGATTCAAAGGAAAGTTATCCGAACAGTGAGACCCGGGAAGACTACTACTTCTGTATTTTTAATAAATCAAAGAGGCGTTTGAAGCATATTTTCAAGCGGATCGATAGGTAGAGGGCTCAAAGCGGGACAGAAGGGCTTACAGGGCCCTGGGAAAGAAAGGCTCCACTACGGCCAAAAAGGCAACGAATTCTTTCAGCCACGTCCTTTGCGACGACTCGTTCAGCTCACTAAACCCAGCGGGATTTTCTACTTCATTCACCGGTGCCGTCTACTCCGACGCTGCTTGATCTACTGCTCCGCTCGGGCTTCCGGACTCGACCAGACACTGGTCACTAATGTTTGGGCAGTTCTTCTTTCTTTTGCCAGTGATGAGATTCTCGCAAACCGCCTTACTAACCCCTCTATCCGGCATACCAACAACCTTTCACAAAAGCCCGATAAATTTACTTCAAAGATCAAAGAAAACCAGAGATGGCATTTCCCCGAGAGAAAGCTGTGAATTGAGAGGGGGAACTAGCGACCACCTTTGATTTGCAAGAAAGACGCTCGAGAGACCGCCGAAGGGCGTTTAGCGCGAGCTTCCCAACGGAAAGGCCAGAAAGAGTGACCGACCACAGGGAGGGAAGGTTTTTATTCCACTACTAGAACGGCACTGACAACTAATAATCATAACGGCGCTCGCCTATTCCTCTCTCTGATCTACGACCACCCTCTCTTTCTGTCGAGCTCCCGCAAACACAAGTACGGATAAGACATGGGACTACCAGGCGCTATGAAATAGCCTAACGTCCAGTCCTACTGCTACTACCTGCCTGAGTACAGACAAGGAATATCTATCTCTTACTCAAGCAAGGGAACAAGCCGGACTCGACTTGGGAGCTCTTCCTTCTTCTTCCGAAACCATAACTCACGCTTGCTTTCTGCTCTTGACCGGTCTTGACTTCAGGCGGTTCCACCACTAGGGGGGAAACGAAACAACAATTACAACACGGATCTACTGACGGACGGCGTACTCACGCGTTTCGGCTCTTGGTAGCCCACGCCTGTTCTCCGTCTTGCAGGTCCCCACTTCATGTTGCCGTGACGCCGTCTTTATGTGCTGTTAGGAACTGCCGCTGACTTTCAGAGCTATTTGCAATCGAGAACCCCCTTTAGCTGAATAGCATCCTGAGGAGTTTTGCGTCCATACCAGCTTATCCGCCTTCTTTGTCTTCGGTAAGCGAATAGCTTTAAGACTCTCCGCAGCCTGCGCACCCCCGTTGGGATCCTGTTTATGGACGCGCCATTCCTTACTCGGCAGCAAACATTGTTAGAGACTAAACTCCATTCCCAACTAACCGCCTTCCACACAGCAGAAGTTGGGAGTTAAGCCCTCCATACTGATACAATACTTCCCCTTGAGAATTCTGCTCTCAAGACTCAAATTATCCACTGCCCAATCCCAGCTCATGTTCCCCAAAAGCGCCTTGGGTTTCCATGGAAACTATACCCCTTATCTAAAGGCTTTTTCACAGTTTCCAATTAACCCAACCCAGCGAAAGCCTTCCAATCCTCCAGCTTTAGACCAAAAAAAGAAAAAGTCTCTATAGTATTATTCAAGCTCTTCAGCAATAGAAAAAGGAATCCTTAGGCGGGTCCTCTAATGCATAGGAAGACCCCTAGAACTTACTTTATGAGTGTCGGTTTTCGGATAAAAAATTTTATTTCCATCCCGGTAGTCTTCCACTGAACCAATCCACCAGGGGTCTACAGTCTTCCTTGTTAAGGCAGCCTACTTTTAAGGGAATACCCGGGTACTTGAAAGGGAAAGTACTCTCATTCATGCCTAAAATCCTACCATGTCTTCTTTTAAGCGGGCGTGAGGACTGAAGTAGGAATGTGACTTAGTAAAGTTACTGACCTGAGGCTCTGCAAAACGGGTTGAGGGCCTTTGAATTTTATAACACCGGTTGAATTTTTTAAAAATAGGATGCAGTCATCCGCATAAAGCAGATGTATGACAGGGGCTGCCACTCGGTCTGCTTTAAAACCTCTGATTGTATTTCTTGAGGCCAATTACAACAGATATCTTGAGAATACATCTCTACCAAGAACATAAAGTAAAGGGTAAAGTGGGTCACCCTGCCGAAGTCCCCTCGAACTCTTGAAACTTTTTGGCCTTAAATTTAATAATGTTAGAAAAAGTTGGAATTTTCACACACTCATAATCCAGCCAATGAAGAAGGTATAAAAAAACTCCAGCTTCTTTAAGGTTTCCTCAATGAAAACCCATTCTATCTGATCATATGCTTGGTGCTTGTCGCATATCCACCTTAACTGCCACATATCCATCCTTGGCCTTTGATTTATGCAAAACATGAACCAGCTCTTGTGCAAGGGTTGCTTGATGGGGTGGAGCTTCCGTTCCAGAACAAAAGCACCCTGATTAGAGGATAAAATCTTTTTAAGCACCTTTGAAAAGGGTTAGTCATAATCTTAGAAAGGGCTTTATAAACAACATTACATAAACTAATGGGACGAAATTGTGATAAGCGGGAGGAACCTTCACCTTTTGGGATAAGGGCAATGAAGGTATGATTGAGATGCTACTAGTCCTCTATGGACTGGTAGGAAAAGAAGTCCTGTATAACATCTACCACATCAGCTTTTTCCGTAACCGTAATCTAGGACTTGTAAGATTATTCAAATAGGCAACAGTTTCATTCTGAATGTTTTGCTGCCTGAGCGCCTCAATTGTGATAAACGATTCCTGGGGGAATTTTTTTTGGCATTATATTCGCACTTCAGCCTCTTCCGCCGCCAATCTCAACCTGTAATGTAATCTTGTAAGAGCTTTCTTTATCAATATTCAGGTCCCACCACCACACGGTTCCATCTTCTTAATTCTTGAGCTGTCCCGGGGAATGATTGTGCCAAGCTTTTCTGACCGGTGCCTTAACCAAAATTCATGGAACCAGAAGGGGAGCCTTCGAGGACGGTCAGTCCGAGATAAGTAAAGGATTTTGATCAGATTTAGCTCAACCGGATGATTCAAGAACAGATTCAAAGCGACTCGACTAATTGATAAACAGGACTTGCATTGCGAAAAGTAACTTCCTGGATAAGATAAGAAAGCTTCACTTCCAGCTAACCGAACACGAGAATCTTCACTTCTGTTTGATCGAGGTTTCTCAAGAGGTACAAAACCTGGAATCACTAAGTAGTAAACAAGCTACCTCTGCCTATCTCTCTCCAAGCCCTCTGCCGTTGCCTCAGGTTCTTCATCCGAGAGCGCATCCCCTTTATCTTGAAGCTGTTAGTTTGAGAATATATCCGGTCTGGGCAATGAAATTGACTTGCTTAGTGTGAAACGCTAAGGCAATGAAATTGCTTACTTAGTGCTTGCGCTAAGGTAGAGGTCTTGTTTTTGTTTTAAAAATTTTCTCATGAGCAGCCCGGTCACGTTTGTTGAGCTCCATCGTCCGTGTTAAAAGCAAAAGGTATACTAAACAAAAGTCATTCAAGTTGGTGGGACAATTGCATTGCCTTGTACAAGCACGGGGCTTAGTGAAGTAGAACCGGGGGTCGCACAGCTTGCTCGACGCATCCTTTCTTTCAACCTTATTAGCGTTAGTAGGTAGGACGGACCGGTTAATTTCCCCCGGGTTGTTGATGTAGTTGCTTGTAGTTTTCTTTTATTTTTTTTCTGGCTCAGAAGGAACGCTAGCTATATGCTTAACACATGCAAGTCGAACGTTGGGGGAGCTGGGCAGAAGGAATAAAAACCTGCGCCAGCGCCGCTGATGATGCAGAAAGCTTTTTTTATAGAGAGAGAGTCAAGGGGGCTGGGCGATTCTGTAACCGCAGGCAGCTCAGACCCAACTTAATGATGGCCGCGCATGAGATCGCACGAGACCACTTCGATTATGAGTCGGGGGTGCGAACATAGCGGCCCTAAAAAACCTTCTGCGCTATCTTAAAGCAGAAAGGCGAAAAACTTCCATTTTGAGACCGCGGCCCATCGCGGAGCACTTTCTCACTGATTTAGTGAGATAAGTGTTAAATTATCCTCCACAAGACTCTTGATGTTTTTTCGGTACGAGAACATAATTGGAAGAAATAAGGGTCTTAGACCGCTTACAGTAGTTCTACCTATAGAAAAGATCATCAGAGAGGAGACAACCCATTTTTGATTCCAGCCGAGAAGACTAGTAAAAGGAAGGATCAAGAATGTCATATATTTCAGGAGCTAGATCAGTTGCCGATGAACAAGTAAGAATTGCCTCAACAAAAATTGATGGAATTGGACCTAAAAAAGCCATTCAGGTTCGTTATCGATTAGGTATCAGTGGGAACATAAAGATAAAAGAGTTAACTAAGTATCAGATCGACCAAATTGAACAAATGATAGGTCAAGATCATGTTGTTCATTGGGAATTGAAGAGGGGGGAACGAGCAGACATCGAACGATTAATTTCTATTTCTCGTTATCGTGGAATTCGTCATCAAGATGGATCGCCCTTACGCGGTCAACGAACTCATACTAATGCGAGGACTTTTCGCAAGCTAATTCGGAAATGAAAGAAGTCTACCGAAAGCCCTTGGTACTTGTCTGATCAATCACACTGATAGCTTCAATAGTTCACTGAAATTTTGTTTGTTTGGTATTTCACCGGTTACTAATCCAGTATACGTATAGTAGGCCTCCTTCGCCACTCCACTAGTGGCTCGGCTTGGTCTCGCTCCCTTCGCCCGACTATCGTATCGGCTCGGCTTCGTCCTAGAAGCTACTGCTTCAGCCTCTCTAGGCTTCGCTATCGCTCATGACTGGTATATGGATCTCTCTATGTAGTGGTCGGCCTTCTAGAAGCTTCGCCAGAAGCGACTAGTCGCTTCCCGAATGCCTCTTTACTTTAGTATAGTCTAGTCTTTCCAATGCCTCCTTCCTTGCCGCCAACGTACGCTACTAGGAGAGTAAGCAAGCTACCTTGCTTGCATTCTAGAAACGGTAGCTTCCGCGCCCTTCCCGCTTGCTGAAATTGATGTGAATGATCGTGACAGCTCTTCAAATCCTATTCAGTCTGATTAGATATGTCACTGAAACAATCCGTTCTGTCTCTGTTTTATTTTCGGATTCCGAGGATGAGCCGGCCGATCCTAACATCATTTATGAGGAGCCGGACGACGCCTCAGATAAAGATGTCTCCGACGCCGGCAAGAACAACTTTTTCTATTGTTCTTTTTTTGGGGTCATGAGGTTCTGAAAGAAAGAGAGATGCTTTCTATCAGTCAAAAGCAGATACCGCCCCCCCCATGCTCCCACGGTCCGCTCCCCGAGGAAATTATACAAATTATGACTGTTTGATACTCACAAACGGTTCGCTCCCCGAAGAATAGAAAGGGAGGACCAGGGGCCAGAGCAAGTTGGGTTGGGGTATAGAGCCGTAAGCGCGGTGGGGGGGTGACAGAGGACGTGCTCGTACGGTTCAAAGAAGGGTATGATCAACTTGTTGATTGTTGGGAACTTTCACTCCTCTATATTCGAAATATGCCTTTCTAGGAGCATTACGATCTACAGCTCAAATGGTCCCTTATGAAGTCTCTATTGGTCTTATTCTTATTGTGCGCCTTGTGAGCGTGTAGGACATCACTAACCTCTACACCTTCCCGAACGTATAGAGCAGATGGCCCAACTACAGAATTTTTTCTTGTAAATGACTGGATATGACCCACTTGAATCAGTAGGTTGGTATCGCAAGGTCACTCGGTAGGGGGTTCACCTAGTCATTATAGTCATTCCACATTTCAGGTCCCTTTCTTCCAGTGGTTAGGACATCGTCTTTTCATGTCGAAGACACGGGTTCGATTCCCGTAAGGGATAGGTATTCATTCCTGACCCCCATCAAGTCAAGTTTGAAGATTTCATATTCATACTGAGTGAGGGAAGCAAAGCTCACCCAAAGGAAGAGGAAAGATTGAATCTGACCAACGGGAGAGGGGTAGGTTGAAAGTCACCTTGATGAATCTTCTTTTCCTAAAGGTCTATGAAGATTCAATAAGGGATGCATTCAATCTAGTGGAATTGAACCCTTTTCTTGATCTTGACTCTCCTAAGGATCTATTAAGAAGAGGAATTGCAACAGGCTCGACCAACGGGAGAGGAATTGGTTGACCAATCACATCCCAGAGTTGCTCCATGGCAATCCTGCTTGACCTACTTGACTCAGCGGTTAGAGTCTCGCTTTCATACGGCGAGAGTCATTGGTTCAAATCCAATAGTAGGTAGAATGGAATGAAGACCCTGAGGATTGAATGTGAATAGAGTGGAATGATCCCTTTCATATTGAATGAATCCTTGATTTCATCTTAGTAGACCCTAAGGAGGAATATTGAAGAGAAAGATAAGGTCAATATCCACTTTCATCTTCTAACACCTTAAGGATACAGAAGATCCATCAAAGTTTCTACCATAACTGAAAATGACACTTCTCCGTTCTTACCATCCAAAACAGGCCGTATGGAGTATAGCCAAGTGGTAAGGCACCGGTTTTTGGTATCGGCATGCAAAGGTTCGAATCCTTTTACTCCAGATTATTAACACCGGAAAACTTGAATGAATCCCTTCTTGAATCTTAATACACCAAAGGAAATAGAAGAGAAAGAAAAGGTGAATTGAAACCCCTTACCTAACCATCTTATCAAGGAATTACAAAAAAACAACCATCATACTCCGCTCGTTCGGGACGTGTGAAGTTGAATGTATCCCTTATAGCTTCTTAATAGACCCTTAGGGAATAGAAGAATAAGTTCAGGAAGCGGAGCTAGCTTTTCCGAAGGGAGAGGAAATGAAGTAGGGTCCAGAGGAAAAGGCTGAGCTAATGTCAGTAGGGTCCAGAAGAGGAAAAGGATTCGATCCAGCCACAGGTTCCCCTACGGCTACCTTGTTGCGAAAAGAGGGTCAGCTATATTTAGCCGCGTGGATTTTGCCACTCCCAGGTTTGAATCCTTCTATGTAATTCCTTAGCCCAGTAGGCCTTTTTCCCGTCACGATTTAGGCGGTCATGAATATGTCTTAATTCATGAATTGTCATTGGCCGTACTCTTTTTTTTCCTTTTCCACCCGGAAATAACCCCCCCCGGATTAATGGATTTTCAGGATCCACGGATCGCCGGGGTAAAGCTCTTTCATTTGATGATAATTCCGTTTTTTATGGCCTCCGGGTCTTCAGCCGGTACTGGCGCCTGCGGCAGCGCCTCCTGAACCTCCGGCTGTTGTTGTTGTTCAACAGCAGCGCCCTCCTCCAAGAAAAATTTTTTTAGATATTCTTGTTCTGAAAGAGATAACAATGGGGGGGACTCTACGGGGGCATGAGCGGGGTCCCCTCTGGGTTCCGATGGACCAGCGACTGGGGGTTGCTCTTGCTGCGTGTCGGTTGGCTGAAAAAGAGCATCCTCCCCTTGCTGCCGCTGACCCAGGTTTGGGGCCGAAGATGATACCTCGAGCCATTTCTCAATCCACGAGCCACTCCACGTGGATGAGGTTGATGGTTCGTGGGCGGCCTCCCTGAAGGCGGGGGTCCGAGCTGTGGATGGTTCGGGGGCGCAATCTCCTTCCTTCTCGGAAGAAAAATTCAGATATTGCCGCCAATTCCCAGAGCTTGAAGATGTGACTTCTTTGTCACAATTTGCCCCCGAAGGAGCCATCATGTTTTCCACGGTTTCCGGATCAAAGAGAGAAAAAATTACTAAAAAAATGAGACCTCCGGTACACCACCCGAGCCGACTAAAGAGGAAGTGGAAAGACTTGCTGAAAAGGGTCCATTTTACTTTCAGCAAAAGCATATCAAAATGGACGTCGATGAGCCGCAAAACACAATAACATACAGTAAGAAAGGTCAACAGAATTAGGAACGAATAGAAAATGTGACGGAACGTAGGGATCTTCATGATGACTTTTTTTTTCCTTTCCTTTATTAAGAGACTCCGGACGCTCCTTGTCCTAAGCCCCAGGCATCCGGTTACCTTTGTGGATCTCCGCCACCTGCTTTTGCGCTATTGTTACGTACGACGTCTCTTCTCTAGAATCTCGATAGTAGTCCCATGAACAATCCTTTGTGGGATGGGATTCCTTTGATAGTGGAAATGCCATAAAGCACGAATCAAGATCCATAAGACAAAAACCAAAATCAGAACGAGAAAGAAAAAGATATCATGATGTAAATCTATGATTCCTTGCATATAGGTGTTGCTGCGTCTTGAAATCCTAATTTCCACGGTTCCGCTGCATCACAAGGAGCAATTGTGAGGAATAACCATTCTAGAAGAATCATTTGTTTCATTCTTTGTCTGCTCCCCGAAGAGAGACTTTTCTTAAATGGACCGGATTTAACCAGGAAAGGCATGGGACTTTTTGGGCATTGCTTGGGTCGAGTTAAGTAAAGACTACCTGCCTATATACCTCACGGCACGCTTTCTATATCAATGTCTCCGGCTAGTTATCTATTTCATCCGATTCGATTCAATCCGGCTCAATACTGATCTATCCTCAACATCTCTATTCTACGTTATTTTCAAGGTAGATAACCCTTGTGCTAATCTAGCAAGCATCATCCGTGAAGTAGGGTCGGTCGGGCTTCTCTTCTATTTCATCAATCTCCAATCTCCGGCCAGTGAGAAGTAAGTAGTGAGCTGAACTAGACAAAGAAAGTCTCGTCAACCATTCCCGACCTCCGCCCCAGGAAGTTCAGTAGGTTTAGGAAAGGAATAGGCGAGATATCTCACTATTTAGTCAGCAGGTAGGGAAATGAAATGCTCTGCTTTCAAGCTGAAGTGTTCAAGGCAGAAGAAGAGGGCTACAGCTCTCATATATTTTAGTAAGTAAGGGAATTGGCTTCTTGTTGGGCTGCAATGAAAGAATCAAGAGTATTCAACGGATGGCACTCAGCAACCATCACCACAAAAGATCGATGATCCGGCGGGTTTCTTTTCTCTAAGCGGATGTTCGGATCTCGATCGTACTTCTACCTCAAACTCATTCTCCAATGCCTTTCTGCGCTCAAAACCTTTTTCGATGAGAAATTCAATGGAATGGCTGAACGGCACCACACTTTAGCTTAATGCCTTTCTCCTTTCCTAAACTAAACTTCCCCCTTTCCTCAACTTAATCAATCCGCTTTTCCTATTCACTAGTACACTGCGCGCTACAACTAGCAGCCCCTTTACTAGTAAGGGAAAAGGCTAGCGCGCTAGCTAGCTACTTCTAGTTAGAACCCCTACTTTTTTTATGGCATATTTGAAGAAGCGCGCTCCTGTTAGTGTAACGTAGGTGTCTTTCTCGGTTGATGGATGGGATAAATGCCTATATCGCTTTGTAATGTTATTGTCATGTTGATGCTATATTAAAGAATATAATCTAAAAAAGTTGCTCAAGACTTAGTCCCATTCTTTATAATTGTCTTTCTCGTACTGTGTAAACGAACTTCAAGTCTTAATTGTGTACTCAACAGGAAGCGTCACAGCCTAGGTTTGGGCCACCTCCGATGTCGATCTGCAGTAATAGTTTTCGAAAGTAGTTTTCCGAGGTAGGTTCTATTTTAACCTAGAGCGATTTGCCTGCTTCTTTCTAGGCTATAGTTTACCTGTATCATGCAAATGTCCAACACTTAGGTGCTTTCTAAGATCATCCTATATGAAAGATGTATGACATGTGTGGATAATGAATGACTTGCATGGTATGCAATCTGAACGTCCACAGAGTACAAAAGGTAAGACCTAATAAGAGAAATGAGCTTAGCACAACACGATATGGGATAGAAACCTAATCCTAAAAGGAGAAAACCCATCACTGAACAATCATAGGAATAGAAGAAATAGGTTCAGACCAAGTGACAGAACTCTCTATGAGTTGGGCTACATAAAAGATCCTATTCTAAAATGGATGTAGCTTAACTAAAGCCCAATGCCAAGCAAAGCCCTAGACTACAAGTGAAGAAATTGGGTTCAACTAAGCCCTTAACCCAACATGAGGTGGAGCCTTAACCCGACACAAGATGGGACCCTATTAGGATAGTGGGCTTAGAACAAGACCCATCGGTGGATAAGATCACATCTTCATGACAAGAGGTGTACACGTTAGGCCTCACTCAAGGTAATGGGCCAAACCTAACGAGTCCAAACAAATTGGATCTTATTGTATGACAAAACCACAGATTGGGCTTAATTCAAGGCCCAGAAAAGATGGGATGGGTTGAATCCATAAACCGCTCCGTGGGGTCCAATGACTCTCAGAATGGCTTAGAATTGCACACAATTGCTATAACTTGGGTCTAGTTATAATCCTTATGGGCTCAAGTCGTATTGGATCCTAAGTCTCACACATCGGGCTTAATTCAAAGCCCACAACCAATGGAAGAGCCTACAACTTGACCATGCACTTACACACCAACACTAGGCTCTATTCGAAGGTCTCGACCAATTGGGCTTAATTCAAAGCCCTTCCCTATTTATTCTAAAGGTCCATGATAGGGCCCAGAAACACAGCCTATAAGTAAATTTTCCTAAGGTGAAAAAGAGTGGGCCCAACATAGAACCCCAAGCAATCTAACAAGCACACGCGGGTGGACCTATGGGAAATTTCTAAGCTCTCTAGTGTGGCTAAGTGTCTCCTTATAACTCCGGTAAGGCTTGGGGGAGGAAGCTCCCATTGTGCCTCTCAAGATGGGCTATTTAAGGTGGCCTACCTTGGTCATCAGCGCGGTTGCTCCCCTTGACGTATCTCATGGTCTGGAGTGGGCCATGGGTACTGGTCCGTGGGGATCTTGGTGAGTCATTTACAAAAGCGTACTAATCACATCAGCAGTATATTTTAGTATATTGTCTTAATGAATATGTAATAGAAAGAAAAAACTTCCTTTCTCGTTGCAGAAAGAGAAAGATGGTGATCAGTCCAAGCCAGATACTGCGGTGTTGTTGATGCAAGATATGTTAGAAGTCGTTACCTGTGATATGATAGTGAATGAGATTCGGTTGGTAAACTTTGTCGCATTCTAATTGGGGGGTAAATATGTTGGCTTCTGACTACTTGTTTTCCGAGCGGAGATACTAGAAAGATACAAAGCCATCACAGTTCCATCAGAGGAAGATAAGAAAAGTCAAAGATCCCTATATGCTCAATTGGAGACGGTGGCTGACATAAAATTCACATATGTTTCTACCTGTCAGAACTATGGGAATCAGAGGCGGAGTGGAGATCGCCGTGCAACAGACATTCTTAATCTGATGGTTAAGTATGTCCCCTTGATCGGGTAAAAACCCTTTCTATCTTTGAAAAGAATTACTATACTGTTTACTTCTAGTATCATAAACGCGGATTGAGTTTGTATCTTCTCTCTCTAAAGGAAAATTTTCGTATAAAGTTGCTGGGTTCGGCTAAGATCGGAGAGGGAAAGCTTGAAAATCAGAACCATGTTATAATTTTTATTCGAGGGGAAGCTCTTCAGACCATTGACATGAACCAGGTAAAACCCTTGGAATGTTAACTTTGCACTATGACACTTTGCGGCCATTTATGATGATACATGTGCCAATTCTTGTTGTAGGACAATTACTTATAAGAGGTGTTTTGAAGACGCGTAACCTTCTTGAAGAATTTAATGAGGGTGCGTTCACCCACAATTTTAGGTGTTCGTGAGCATATCTTTACTGGAAGGTTGGATGATCATTATGTGTTCCATAGAATTTTCCACATTACCCGTGGTGGCATCAGCAAGGCTTCTCGAGGCATCAATCTAAGCGAGGACATCTTTGCTGGTAGGACTAAAAAAAGTATCTAGATTAGTAAGATACGTGCAATTTTGTTTACTTGTTAATCTGTATGTTGCCTCTGTAGGTTTCAACTCAACACTAAGACGTGGGAATGTCACTCACCGTGAGTATATCCAAGTCGGGAAGGGACGAGATGTTGGTCTCAACCAAATAAATCTTACTCTTTGAAGCAAAAGTGGCCTGTGGTAATGGGGAGCAGATACCTCGCGCCTCTCTATGTTTAACACATGCATGTTGTAAGTTTTTTTCTTTTTTTTGGACTGAGCCTGCGCTGTGTCTATTAAAGTGAAGTAACAGAATGAACTATATATCATCTAACTAGAAGAATCTCAATTATTCCTAAATATTTATCCTTAACGAGGCTACCGAGACTATTTATAATACAGCCCCTACGGTTACCCCATAGAATGCGGGTGAGGCTAACTTAATCCCAGAAGCACGTTGTGAATTAGCTCACTGATGGAGGAGGAGAACAAGGATGTGCATCATCGCCTGCATTATAATTATAGTGGTATTAGTTAATCAAAGTTCAAATGTAGAAACTTGAGATGTAAAGCCATGTCTGGCCTGGTATTGTAGCCGAGACAAGAGGTTTCTGTAAGGATCATTTTCTCTTTTCTCCTTCAAATAAGCAAGGCATTTCTCAACCTCTGACTTCACTTGTAAATACACTTCATGAGATTTCTCCCTGTCTCGTAATTCCTGCTTCCTCCCTAATTCACATCACAATATTAATGATGCACATTAATACAATTAATTCAAGTCAAACAAGTACTTGCACTAACAATTAATTGATTATACATACATATGTATATATAATTAAGCAATGAAAACGCAATTATTATTCTGACCACAATGAGTGGCAATCACTTATTCACAAGAGAACAGAGATAACTCAAAACAAGTACATGCTCGAGCATCATTGACCACAACAACTAATAGGGTTATCCAACCCAACATTTTAGAACTTTAAAATTTTGGTAACTACATAAACTACCACGTATGCCTTTATAGAGCTTCAAAAGCATTATGCTAACTACATTATTTGCGAAACTGGAATAAGTCAAAGGGTAGGCCTGAAATTGGAAAAACCAGTAGACGGAAGAGACTGTAACTACTTTTTTCTTTCTTCTAGTCTCTCCGGTCACCGAGGATGCTCGCCCGCACAATGAGCTCTTGCTGTTCATTTCGCAGCAGAAGTTACTCAAAATATCGCTTTTCTCCGTCGTACTATGATTGCTAGATGGCATTCCAAGCTCCGTAATAAAATTCCTATCGAAGGGGAATTTGTAGTAGTGCTAGTGAGGGTATGGAGAATTAATTCATCGAGTCTTTCAAGAAGTTATATAAATTGGATTGGCGCCCTAGACCGTTTTGGGTGACTTTTTCGTGCTTGTCCTTGGAAATAAGAGACAAATGTTCAGCCCCTTTTCTAAAAAAGAGATTGAAGAAGCGGTGTTCAATCTAGGGCTAATAAAAAAATAATAAATACGATGGTTTCTCTTTAGGGTTTATTCACGCTTTATGGGCTTTGTTAGAAGTGGATCTCATAAAGTTATGGAGGAGTGTTGGCATTGAAAATGCGGTATTAAAATACCTAATGATTTACAAGCCTGCGGTTCGGGTAACCCTGCAGCCCCATTTTAGAAGTGCGTTTGAACAAAACCTCTTGGTACTTATCCTTTAAGAAAGGCTCGAGAGACCTACTTGCCACGCGGCAAGAGGCCATTAGCCAAAAAAACTGTGATAAGATCTCAAAAGAAAGAAGAGTATTCGAATCCGGGTCCCCTATGATACTTGGCACGAAGCCATGGGTCCTAAGGTAGATTGGAAGAGAAATCCGATCTCCACTCTCTCAAAGAAATACGAAGGCTATAAATAGGATATATAAACCTCACATATACATGCGCACAGGTTTTTTTACAAACGACTTCACGCTTGGAGCTTTGAAGAGGCACTCAAGTGCTTGAAGGAGAAATAAAGATAAGCTCTCCGTAGGATAAGGAGGAGATAAAGTCCCCAAGAACCCAAAGGACAAAGCAAAGCACATGGGATATGGGACGCGTGTCTAGTTCTCATTGGAAAGGAATCAGCTGAATATTTCTTCTGTCTCCCGCCCTTTGACACGCGGTGATACCTGATTGGCTCCAAATCTATAGTTGTAGAAATAATATCATTCAAACAAGCACGCGGGAAAAAGCAAGCGTCTGCTCAGATCCATCTGCGAGATAGGCCAAACATCTTTTTCCTAAGCGAGGACGGAGCTGGCGAGTGACGATTGCCCTATCTCTTAAAGGGGGTTTGGAACCGGGGGGTACTCTCCGACAGAATTGACGCTTCGCGTGGGCGCTCTATTATTGCCTCCTATTCCTGAGGGGGGGGGGTCGGGGTTGCGTGGCGATACCCGCGAAAAACAAAGGACTATTCGCTCTTTGGGGTGGGCCTTTCGTACTCAAATCCGTACGGGGAGAATTATTCAGCGCACTAAAATCTAGTGGATGGAGTTCAATATTCATGAAAAGCCAGGTTTGAAATGATCCATGCTACGGAACCAAGACAACCTATCTTACTAAAAAAAAAGGGTTAAGGGCCTCCAACGCCTATAAATAGAAGCTTCTTTCGGTCTCTATTTGGAAAAGGGAACTTAGAAGTCGGCAAGAAAGAGCTTTGAGTAGCCATGGGTATCGCTAGCAGACTTGCGAGAATTGAGCAAGAAATACGTCAGGTGGAAAACGAGAAGCTCCAACGGGAGCAAACGCTGGGTGCGTTCTGGGAACATGCGCCTACTATTGATCCAATTATTATACGAGATCGTATGCTTTTTCTACAGAGCGAAATACGCTCTCTCGAAAACAGGAAGAGGGCGCTGCTCGAAGAACAGCAAGAGCTCCTTGTGCGGGCTGTCACCCTCGGTGACCCGGGGAGACTAGAAGAAATTAACAAGCGCTTAGCCCAGTTTCCAGCACATTAATCGACTTGCTTATCTATGATGAACTATGGGTTTGTTTCTTTTCAACCGAGCTACGTCAATTTTTTCCTCTTTTTTTCCGGCTTGTTTTTGGGGCTTGTACGTGGGTGTGTTGAGGTTAATGTGCTGGAAATGCAGAATTTACTGTTCACAGCACTGTTCATTATTATGTTTAATTAAGTTCTATGTCTTTTGTTAACTTAATCTTAATATGTTGTTAGTTAACTTTGTAATGTTGTGTTTAGTTGTGTGTTTGTTGTCCTTTCTAGTCTAGTGCAATCAATAACCATAAAAGCCTTTAGATCAACTAATAGCGAAAGAAGGAAACGATTTACCCTCTCCCTAGTAACTTACGTCAACAAACTCATGCAAAAAAAATGAGGAAAAACATCTGATTAGCCCTTTATAATACTACCCCTGTTTCCGTAATGGATTCCCCTAACGCTAGACTGACAATAAAAACTCCCCTATCATCCGCATAAGGACTCCCAAGGCCCCTTCCTCTTGTTAGGGTCGATTGTTTGGCTTGAGCTTGAGTGGGTCGAAGATTGGAGGCTCGGTAAAGGCCTTTTCCCTTAATTATTAGTTACAGGGGAGGCGCGTTTAGCCCTATATAAAGGGCTTTAGCCTTTTCTTCGTTCCCCCAATCAGGTAAAATAGAACCTCTAAGGTAAGACGACAGGGTTAAGTAAAATTCGAGAGTCTATGTGCATTTAATACCCTTTTGAATTTTCTTATCTTATATAGTTCATAGATTTCATGTGTAGAAGATCATGTGGCATTAATGGCACCGACAATATGAAAATTTGAAGTGATGTACCTCTGCAATCGAAATGCGTCCAAGACATATATACCAATATGGAGGTCAACCTAATTCAACGATGCACGTGAACAAGGTCCGGTTTGTAAAAACTTATTTAAATTTTGAATTTGGTTAAAAAAAAAAATTTTTAAATTATTATTTAAATAGCTGCAAGACGGTGCAAAAAACCGAAAGCTCTTCTTTTTAGTTCCTCCCAGATACATGGCTTACATACCCGGCTCAGCATTCTTGGAAAACAATCGAATCGAGGGTCCGGAGGAGAATTGGCCATTCAATCTTGTAAACTAATCGAGACCGAAATTGGAAAAAGAGATACGAACGGAGAGGAATAACCAATCGATGAAGGAACATGAAACCATTCTGTTTCAATAGAGGTACGAGAAACGGTTGGGGGCAATGAAGTAGGTAAAGTGGTTGGATTTTGCGAGCTGTTCCAACCGCTGCTGGATGTGATTCCAAGAGCCGAACGAGAATGAATACCACACAGAAGAGTCAAGACCGGGCTCCCTAATAGAATGTTTAACCGATCCATTCCGGATCGACTGAATTGGTACGGAAGTTGTAACATGGGAAAACCGCAGAAAACACAACTTATTTGAATAACCCGGTGACCTACCAATTGTAGAAGTAGGATCTTTGGCAAGCAATAAGCACTTAAATAATACAATTCGAGTGTACCATCTTCTTTCTCATTTCGAGAAAAAGGTGCGGGAGGAAAAGGAAACAACGGAGGGATCCGAATCGGACCTAAATGGGAATGACATGAAAAGTCTTTTTCAAAACCTAGCATTAAGGGCGTTACGACGATATACGAGAGGAATGGAGAAAAACTCGTGATTGGTGTGGAGGGGAAGATCTGTTTATGATATAGTTCAAGAAAGAGTCGTCTCATTTCCTTACTTCTTCGTTCTTTCTAATTCATTCACTTCAAGGCTGGTTCTGAACGCCGCGTAACATCATCTTCAACCAACCTCCACCGTACGTACCTTTCGGTGCGGCCACTAAAGAATTGCTTATACACTAAACAGCAGTTTATATACGCTTACTAAAAGACTGACTTTCATTCATTAGGCCAGCGTGAAACTAAGAAAGAGAGATGCGCCTAAAGCGGCATGCAAGCAAACTGTGCACGCTAAGAGAAAAGGGGAGATGTTCGCAATTACTACCACAGGAAAGCCGCTCCCCTACCCCTATCTCTAAAGGGGCCCGTCACTTTTCTTGGCTTAGGCTTCCAACTGAACTTACTTTATGGCCTTGCCGCCCGCCGCTAGCAGAAGCTAAGCGCTTGAAAAGCGCGCTAAGAAACGTTGCTTCTGTCGGCCTTTCTGTGCAACAGTCCACCAGTAGCGGAAGAGAGGGTTACCGTACATACAAGAGTCTTCCCGTTTTTACGTAAGCTTTTTATTACCAGTAAAGTAGTACAACAGCTGTATCTTATCTTATAGCCCGGCGCGGCAGGTCGCCTTTTGAATTCAGTAGATAGAAGAAACTATTAGATAGATAAGGAGTAGGTGAGTGAGTGAGTGAGTCCTCACTGACCTGAGCGATTTCGATCACCTAGCAGGCCTTTAATTTGGTAGGTAACATCGCCGAAGCGTATCATCTGATTTTACTACGAAGGAAGGAACTCGAAGTGAGACGGCACCGTCTTGTCCAACGCAACGATATGGCCCTCTATCATCTTCTATCCGGTAGACTTGGTAAAAGGGCCGCCCTCTTTTTTTTTTCCGCACCAATCCTTATTTACTACTATATCTTTTTTGGGTGTATAGCTCAGTTGGTAGAGCATTGGGCTTTTAACCTAATGGTCGCAGGTTCAAGTCCTGCTATACCCAAACCTACCTTACACTATACTATTAGTAAGGATGCGTAGTAGCGTTCAAAGAGCACTCTTTGGCCTTTAGACTCGCTTCAGCGACTTCGCCCTTTAAGTGAGGTGAGGTAAGGAGTAGTATAAGAGTGGCTCGGTCATCAATAGGCCTCTCCTTATTCATTCTATAGGGCGGGGCTCAGCAAAAGGGCTTAAAAGCTCCTTTATCAAACCCTCCCCTTTTCATAATAATAAGGTAAGCTTGGGTTCCAAACTATATGCGGTCTCGCTATTCTTTGTTTGCATTCAAAGGTCTTGTGCCTGCGCTATCGAGTCACGTGCCTAACTTCCAAAGAATGAATCATATGGTAGAGGAGCGAAAGTGGCCGGCGGCGGTGTAGAGCTATAAGGAGCGAAGCTCCCACACACCGGCTGACGGAGGGCGGGATCGCATTCACTTGCTTGCCGCCCGGCTCCATAATAGTGGAAAGTAGGCGCGCCCCCATAACCACACGGGAGGGTAACGAGATTCAACTGGATGGTCACGCTTCTTCGAGAACGGTTTTTCCCTCAGAAAGCTGGTTCCGCGAGTCCAAAGACCCTAAACAAGGCAAGCCGAAAAGATGATTTTCCTCTTCCTCACATCGATGTTCTGGTGGACAACACCGCTGGACATGGGATGCTGTCCTTTATGGATGCTTTCTCTTGATATAACCAGATCAAGATGGCCGAGGAAGACAGAGCGTTTATCACCATATCAGATAGGAGGGCGCGTTCTGTTACAAGGTGATGCCGTTTGGTCTAAAGAATGCCGGGGCGACGTACCAGCGAGCCATGACTGCGCTGTTTCATGATATGATTCGCAAGGAAATGGAGGTCTATGTCGATGACATGATCGCCAAGTCTTGGGCTTAAGAAGACCGTGAATTTGAAGAAAGTGTTTGACAGATTGCGGAAATACAGTCTTCGTCTTCATCCGAAAAAGAAAGCCGGGAGGAGGTTTGGTGCTTTGCCAGGTAAGCTACTCGGGTTCATTGTCAGCAGAAGAGAAATCGAAGTCGACCCGCAAAAGCCAAAGCAATTATCGACATGCCGGTACCAAAGACAGAGAAAGAAATAAGGGCGGCAGGCTACAATACAATACATCAGCAGGTTCATTGCCCAGCTCACACCCATCTGTGAGCCGATCTTTAAACTGCTCAGAAAGAATACCCCGCCTTTCAGAAAAGATAGACACAAGGAACGAGGATTGCCAAAAGGCGTTTGACAAAGTTAAGAAATATCTACTCAATCCTCCCATCCCACTACCGCTGCTTTTGGTGCTGCTAGAAAGCGTTCAACCGGCAGATCTACTGAATCAACAGAGTCGACTAGATCGAGATCATAAGAAGAATCATCGAGATCTTCATCCCTCTAACGATCACCAAATTCAACATCCTTACCATCCATGGTAATACCCAACATAGGACCTCCTTGGGTAAGAACGACTTTCTACTTAATGATGCCCATACTACTTAGGTGGCTACTTATGCCCGTACGTACTACCCATGCAGTCATACCCTTTTACTACCTTTCACGACAGATACTGCGGATCCACGTTAGAGCGAGCGGCAGATCGACCCTCATTTCTACCCCGTTAAAACGTTAATCCAGTAGCTGTAGTTCCAGTAGCACGACGAGCAGTTCCAGGAGCAGCAGTCGTTGAAGCGGCATAGGCAGGAAAGGGATGGGCCAATCGTCTCGGGTTTCGGCGGCAAGCATAGCCCGATAGCCAGAGAGCAAGCCAAGCAGCGGGCAACAGATGGTGCTGCGAGAGCAGCAAGGGGTGTTGGGTAGTTCAATAAGAGCAGTAAGGTCAGGAATCCCGGTCTTTGAATGGACCAGCTAGCAGTAGTTGTAATAGCCACGCCAGTCAGTGAAAAGCATGAAAGCTGCGGTGATCGTACCTTAGGGCTCTTAGCTCTCGTAGTCAGAGTAGCAATAGCAAGCGGTAGCCGTATCAGCCCAGCTTGTAATAGATAAAGGCAGCTGTAGCCCCGGTCAGGTAGTTAGGGAATGAGCAGTAGTCCAAGCGATAAGGTGAGGTAAGAAAGCAGGTCAGACAGTAAGCATAGGCAAGGATCCCAATCTCTGAAAAGAAAGGTAAGCAACTGTACCGAAAGGCAAGTAGTCGTAGCTGCACAGGAAGCGGTAACAGCAAGAAGCAGTAGTCGGCCGATAAGAGTAGCCAAAGTAGCAAGCATATGGGTCAGAAGACGGGTTAGAGCAGGAAGTGGTAAGGGGAGCAGGCCAAATAAGGCAAGCAAGAAGCAGCAAGCATAGGCAAGCAAGCAGTGATCTCGGGTAAAGTAGTCAGAAGAGTTCGCTAAGAAGACAGGTCAAACTTTTCATTGACTAGCTAGGAGGAAGCGGTAGTGAGACAAGCACAGGAAGCAAGCGGTAGTCCGGTAAAAGCAATAAGAGCATTAAGGCCTAAATACCGGCGTTTTCATTGGTCAGCAAGAGTAGGTCCGCCGATAAGGCCAAGGTAAGAAAGAGTTAGGTAGGAAAGAGTACAGCGGAAAGCAGCATGGGCAAAAAATGACCCATAGGTAGTAGCCTGAACAGCCTTATTGAAGTAGGGGGGAGCAGAGTCAGATGGCAAGAAGACAGACTTGTCATTAACCTTAAGGAGTGGTGCAGTAGTCGGAGTAGCCTTTCTAGCCAGTAAGGACAGTGAGGCAAGAATCCCTATTATTAGCTTTTAGTGATCCAGTAGCTGGAAAGCTAGCAGCAGTCTCAACTAGAGCAGTTAGAACTCTTAGCCAAGCATGGGTCCCAGTGGCTGACGTGTCCCAGCTCCCATGGTAGTCAAAACACATCACGTTGACCCAGTCCAAGTTTTTGGTTATGGAAGCCGCTGGATACTTGCTCTTGTTGGTGAGGAATAAGTCCACAGCAAAGGAGACTGCTTCGGTCAACAGGAGCGGCTTCCGGTTGGTGGTGCGGGCTTCTTTTATGAGCGCGAGCCGCCACTCCTCCAGAAGGACACCGAGGTCTTCCATCTCTTGAGTGCTTGGGGGGAACTCCCAATCGAGATCCAGTCCATCGAATCCGTATTTCCGTCCAATCTCAATTGTGGAGTCGATGAAGCTCTTACGTGATGAAGCTTTGGTAGCCATGCGAGCGAAGATGGCGTGGTCTCCGGCAATAGAGAGTAGGATCTTAACCGGTGGATTCTTGTGAGGAAGGGTGGTGGTGAAGCTGGATAGCAAGGGACTGTCGGATTCTGACACTGTAAGCTCATATGAGACGGGGTCCGGTGTGAGGAATGCGTCAAAAATGTGGATGAAGTAGGATGTGTCTATGGTGGACACGGGGGAGCTCGAACTCAGCCATGATGGCCAGTAAGCGGCCTTCACTGTGATAGGTGCCAGAGACCCATGATCGGGGGAGTGTCGAGGGGGCGATGATTAGCAGCAAGAGCAGCATTCGTTTCATGCCCACCATGGGTTGAAGTGTGGAAACAGTTTGATTGCGGCGGAGGCAGTTGAGCTTGGGTAGTTAGTTTGTGTTTCATTCAGTGTTCATATATATAGGATATTTAGCTCCGGTTTCATCGGTAGTTTGATTGCGGTCATGGTGTACTGCTTTGGAGGCTTGTGTTTCTATCAATCATTTGCATAGGAGATTCAGAGATTCTTGGTTGCTTTGCGGATTGGATAGGTGTCAAACTTCTGTCTTTTGGATTGGATGCTAAGCATATTGTTCTCCTGGGCTTGTAGTGTAAATAAAAAAACCCAAGTCAAAGGCACAGCTACCAGCCAAAGCAAATAATTGAATTCTACTATGTTGTCTAACAAACATGATAAATGCCTGATCTATGGCTATCAAAACAAAAAACATCTCATAATCTAAGCAAGTCCTTGTTTTCCCAGTCAGGGTTCAGTAATTAAAAACTCCAGCCAACTTTCCTCTTTTGTGCTTTTCCTCCGCTTGATGAGAATTTAGTTACCCCACCAACCCACAGGCCTACACAAACGAAACCATAACGAGGTGTGCAGGTGAAAACCATTTGATCAAGATCAAAAATTCAACCGTACAAGAAAGGTCAAGCGTCCGGCTGTCAATTGTTTTTTTCCAGTACCCCGAAAGCCGTCTAATTCCTATGATATGGCAGTAATTTTTGTGTCACATTATGTGTTTTTTGTGTACCCCACCTAAACCTTCCTCTATTAAGTAGAGTAAAGCAGACAGAAGCAAGGGAGTCCAGATTGAACAATGCAACATGCTGCATGTGATACAACATAGTTGTGCTAAAATGAGATTGAACTATTGGACTTGATCGGACGTCGAAAATCCCCACTCGAAGATTCATAGGGTCTTTCTGGCACCGGGGAATCAAAACTTGTCCAGGAGCTTTCTTCTCTTAATGAAATTTCGAGTTTCGTTTGATCTAGGCTCCGACAGCTACGAAGTAGTGAAGAAGGTTCCGAACAAAGTGACGGCTCCGAAGGAGTGGGATCTCTTTTTTTCTTGTTTTGAATTCCTTTTTTGCGCGAGATCGCGATAAGCTTTCTTCACTCCGCTCAGAACACCTACTGCGTATTCACTTCTTGTTGATGATGGCAACCTTCGCCTTCGGCCCCTTCGGAGAGCGAAGCCGCTCCTTGTCTCATCTCATATGGAAGCGGTAGGGCCGCCTAAAGTGCTTTATAGAAAGCAGTCCCCTGCATTCTTACACATGTAAATGGTATCGCTATACGGTAAGGCACCATAAGGTGTTGGAATCCTTCGATTCAAGGGGGATGCCAATTGAGATAAAAATAGGTTCAGTCGTGAATATGATCGTGGGAATGGACTGCCTCTTATTCGAGGTGCAAAAAGGGACCAGAGGACGCTTGAAACAGCACTCTTATCTTAGGCTGATGCGGCCTTCGTGATCAAGTCCCCAAGCTAGGATTTTCTATAAAATAAAAGGGGGGGCTTATTTGGTATTTGTCTGAGAGGCCTAACAAAAGAGCTAGAACAGGAGTTTCGTTCCCCTTTCTATACTACAAGTTCCGCGCTGCTCGCCACTCCCCTTTTACCATCCATCTTTATATAAGCAAAGCGGGTTATTCATTTTATGACTTCGTCTATTTCATAGTCTTCCCTAACACTTCGCATTCTCTGACATGCATTCTCCGACACACCAGATGCATCTTCAAATGGCTCGGATACCAAAGTTATTCCTTCGGAGCCTCAATCACCTTTACCTCGTCGCCTTTGGCGCCTCTTCACTCAGAGCCTCTCTTTTTGAGTCTCGAGATTCGAATTGATGAAGAGAACGTCCAATCGTTACGAACAAATGGCATAGAAACCCTTTACCCACACCTAAGCTAAGGAAGTCAGAGGGGAAAGAGCCCAGGGGACGATTTGTTACCAGTTGAAAGTAGACACTTCCCAGAATGGTACCCATTGATCTCACAAAGCAAACCCCATTAGAAGACCCCAACCTACCCCCTAGACAACACCTTGCTGCAACACATTGACTAGGCAGAGTTCAGGGACTTCACAGCAGCCTCGGGAGGTACTATTATTAGTCCCAATGGTGAAATAGCCTCAGGCACACTAGATAACTCAACTCCATTCTCACGACGCTTGCGTTGTATCTTCTTTCCAACTGGATGCTCTTTGGGGCGATTCTGACTTTCAAGGAGACGTCCAACCTTAGCCTTCAGAGCAGCCTTAGCTGCCAAAGCTTTCTCTGAAGCGACACGAATAGGCTCATCAAGAAGAAACGGCGACAAAGGCGCAGCTGTTCCAAAACTCCTGAGAGGCTGTGAAAATTCCGCATTGTTTCTTGAGAGATGGTTCACTATCAACCGACTAGTCAACTTCCTTCTATTCCCCACCAATGTCGGACTAGGCCCCATTGAAGAAGATCCTGGTATTCTCTTAGAAAAGAAGTTCTGAAAGAACGCTCCATTTGGTCAAAACGACAGACCTTTCTTTCCATTGATTCTATCAGCCCAAGGCTTCAACAAGTAGCTTCGCTTCCTCCCCATCTCTGAATAGGGCAGAAGGGATCTCTTCTTGCCAGTCGGGCCCCTTTCTCACAACTTCCAGCGCAAGGCAATGAAATTGTTCCATCACATACTCCTTTAGGTAATCTGAAACATTCACATATGCAGTCAACGCAAGAGCAGCAGCCTTCAATAAAACCTCTTTGCCTTCCGTAGCCTCGGCAATAATCAGGGAATCTAAAGTGACCGGAGCGGGTTTTCTGTATGGATCGACGTCTGGCCCCCATTTCTCGTGTTTTTTGGCTTAACATTTATAGATTCGCTATGAAACTGACAGAGATGTAAAGGCGGAAGCCTTATGGTGCTCTTTGATGGCAAGGATGCTTTCACTTGCACGCGGCAACCCGTATTCCTGTTGAAACAAATCTATTCTTCCAGAACCTGTTGGAAAAGCTCACTACTTCGTAGCCTTTAATGCGCCCTACCGGAGATTTCTACCAACGCGATTTTTTCTAATAACCGCCTGTCCAATTCAAAAAAGTTTCTCTCACCCAGCAGCTAGGAAGTCACTTTAAGGCTCACATTCCGCCGGTCGTAAAAGACTTATTCTTTTAGCAACAAGAAGAGAAGTAGGGATTCGGCGCTTATAATAAGATAGATAAATCACGCGGACTCAAGCCAGCAAACAAAAGGCTTCTTATAAGATATTTTAGGTCGATCGCGGGACTTTTAGGACTGAGATGCAAAGACAAAGGAATATGGTAGAAGGAGTACAACAAGCAATCAAAGGAATGCAGGCGTTGGTAAGCGTAGAGGTTCTAGTAAAAAACGCGGGAAAACGCCCTTTTGCCAAAGAGTTCCCGCCTCCTCTTTAAAATTCCATTTTTCTCTTCCTCAGAAGCGAAGAAGCTACACTGAGATCAGGCGTTAAGAGGTATTTATATCCCCCAGGGGGTCATAAACGCAATTTTCTATCGGGCTCAATAAAGCTCTCAGTCCGTTTTCGGAGACAGGGAGAAAGGCTTCTTTGGCTGTAGTAGGTTCTGAAAGAAAAGGTGGTGCTCTTCACCTCGAGCTATACCATCTTAATGCCCTTTCGAATCAAAAAGTGACACAGTCCTACGAGTGAAAGCACCATTGCTATGGAAAAACACGGTAAAATAGACTCTTTTCAACAGTTCCTGCCTCCCTTTCTTCCCCAGTCAATAAGGACACCTCTCCTTCCCCTTTTCTTTCAGAACCTCGCTCTAACGAGTAAACTCCCTCTCCTGTTGGTCGAGCTACCCCGTTCCTCTCCTTAAAGAGCAAGTAACCTACCTTCGATGCCCCAGTGTTTCACTCTCGTCGTAAAGCTGCGCTTCTCTCCTTCACAGGAACTCCCATTCTAACACAACAGCGCCTGCGGTTCCTTACTCTAACGGTCGAGCCTCCCCTTGGTGCTCCGCTTCTTCATGAATGCTTTTTACCTTCGCTTCTACCAGTTCCTATGAAAACCACGGGAAAACAGAGTGATTTGAATCAAGAGTACGTGGATTTCTACCAATTTTTATTCTAAAGCAAGGGAAACGCACTTCCTTCATAACCTTTGTTGCCTTGACCCTCAGTCAAAGAACACACTCCTTCTTTCAGAACCGGCACGCTTTCATTACTTCGGCTCTTCACTCAAGGAAAAAGCAGCGGCAGGAAACTTACTTAAAGAAGTCTAAAGATAGGACCTAAAAGGCTGCAATCAGCCCCTTCTAACTGCAAGGAGCAGCCATTGAGCTAAGAGCTTCAACCCCCCGGTACCACGTAACTCCACATCAAGAAGAAGGGAATAGAGCAACTGCGCTACCGTCCATGTTCCTTTCGAGAGAGCATTCGCTGACTGTAAGGACAAAGAGAAAGATAGGATATTTCATGCTTTTTCATATGACGTACACGAATCAGCTGCTAGCAATTAGGAGTAGTTCCCCTCGTGAAACAACCCTTTTTCTATTTGTCTGTGTATTGATAACCTGGAGCCAAGAAGCTTCACCTTCCGACTCCTAAAAGCTGCTACTTACTTGCCGCTCATGTGCCAGGACTCATTCACTCACCGAAAGCACAGCAGAAGGACATACTCTTATTGTTGTTTCCTCCTACTATTATATATCAGAGTTATGCCTTGAGAGCTATTGGAGTCGGGAAGCTGCGCCTCTCTCCTCCACGGGAGCTCCCATTTCAACACACCTTTCCTTCAGAACCCTCAGTCCTTCACTCAAAGACAAAGCAGCAGGAAAACCAACTCAATAGGGTCAGGGGGGATCTAAGAGACTGCAGGAAGCCCTTCTACCCGTGCGAAGCGCTAGTTGAGTTAGCAAGTAAGCTCCCTTTGATGCCCCTTTGGTTAATCTGAAGCGGTACTTACCTTCGGTTACTTCATAACCCCGCTTCTACTAGATTGCTATGAAAAAGCATGGGAAATTCACTTCGTCTCAAAAGCGACACATAGCTATGAGAGGCAACGGCAGGCACTTTCTCCAGGCAGCGAGCAGCCATTCCGATAACGTTTAGGAGCAGGCGCAGCACAGGCTGCATCACCTACGCTAATAGCACAGCGATCCCGAACTCCATGACCCATAGGGGTCCGAAGTGAGGATCAACAAGCGCAAACCTAGCCACGTTCCGAACTCTTTTAGCGAGTTCTTCGCCCCCGGCTCCTCTCCCTACGTTTTACCTCACCTTCGATGCCTATTTGGTTAGTCTGAAGTGGTATGCACCTTTCTTTCAGAACGTTCCTTGCTCCTTCTACCTTTTAACCCTTTTTCCTCTACTTTTTGAATCAGGAGTACCCGGGTTTCTACCAGCCTTCAATCAAAAACAAGGTTCTGAAAGAATGCACTTCCCCACTTTGCTACGCTCAGAGCCTCGTTTCTTGATAGCAGGCATGGTTTCATTCGTACGATCGTGTCACTTTCTGGATGAAGTGTGATTTCGTGTGCTTTTTGCTGTTATATTACTAGGTGTTATGACTCCTTTTCGATACCCTTATTTGAAGCGAGAAATGAATCGATCCTTGTGGAAATGCATAGATCTTTTCGGCACTCAAGGTTGCGCGAAGAAGCAGGTTCTGAACGAAGTGAAGAAGAACCCTTTTGATGAAAAAGTGAACTTTGCCAACTTTCGCACATAGGTGAAACGGATTTGGTTTCAAAAAAAGCAAGGGCTCACTAGTGAAATTGAAGTTACGCCAAAAAAGCCGGGAAAAAGGATTTTTTTTCGATCGCGCGAGGCTCTCCTCAAAATCTCAATTTCCTATGTTTGGGGCTCCCCAGGAGCTTTTAATACGTAACGAGATCAAGCGCCAAGAGCGACTCCGGTACCCCGCGAGGGGCCCATAAACGTTTGATTTCGACCGGCTCAACAAAGCGATCCGTGTGTTTTCCGAGTTGACTAGAAAAGTGCCTTTCCTCTTAAGCCGAGAATCTGTGAAGCAAATCCCAGTCATTTTGATTAAAAGGATAGAACCCGCGGTCAAACTACTTTCTTTCAGAACCTCTGCTTCTTTGGTCAACTATGAAAAAAAGATTGGTACTTGAATTCGAGAATCGATCAAGCCAAATAACACATCCTTTCATCAATCAAATGCTTCCCCAGAAAAACAAAGATTTCACCTCGGCGAATCGTAAAAAAGGATTTGCTTCATCTCTATGCTACGGTTTCAGAAATCCTTCAAGCTCTTTTGTACCACTTCAATCAATAGCCAGACTGAAGCAAGGAATCCTAGAGTTAACAAAGCTTCGTTTAGGAGACCAACGAAAGTGACAATATCGACTTGAATCAAAGAGAGGCAGAAACGCTCCGAGAACAAAAGATTACGGCTTGCTAGTGGCCATTGGAAACTAATTCGCAAGGTTCTGAAAGAAAGGTCCCTAAGGCAAATCAAAAAGAAGAGGAAAGCAAGTCACAGGTGGTTGACATTGAATGGGAGGATAGCAGAATGGAATGAACTGAACACTTTTATTTACCGCCATAACACATTAAAGCACTCTCTCGCTCAGGAAGATGTACCCATTAGATGGAACGGCGAAAGCAAAGCTAACCGAAGTAGTAAGTCTCGCAGCAGAAGTCATTCTAAGAGGTAGTTTAGCTCAAAGCATTCCTTTTAATCCTGAAGACCCATTTACAACCAACCAGGTTCTTGTCAAGTGATAAAGGCACAAGGGACCAAGTACCTTGTTTTTGAAGAGCTTGATATTCTTCCAACATTGCAGCTTGGCATTCAGTGTTGAAAGTAAGAATTAATTTTCTCATTGATTTGCTTTCTTGTTTTGGAGCTTGATTATTGGGATTTTATTTTATTTGACAAGGAGCAAATCAGGCAACGAATATTGCCAGATCTCAATGTAATTATTAGCGGATTGCAAGGCTGATTCTTAGCTTCTAGAATTTTCTTTGTACAACATCCTATTGTATAAATACATGTAACACAATATGCAACATATATGAAAATAGAGAATTCTTCTCTGCAATTTGTCTTTCCTTTGTCACAATTTTAACATGGTATCAGAGCAACGACCCAACCCCTGAATGTTTTAGATAGCTGTAAGTGAAAGAAGGCTACACAGTAGGCTAAGCGAAGCGAAGTTTCCGTCTACTCTGAACTGAAGCTTGAATCTCAGTTTTAAATTCCGTGTGTGTAAGTGACAAAGTCAAACACAGGCGATGGAGGCCTGGCTCTAACTGGGTTTACGTAAAAAAAGTTTTTGGTCTTGGTCTTAGTCCCGGTCCTGGTCAGAGAGGGCTTTCAACCTAGAATTCTTATCTTAATAGTAGGGCAAAGCATTTTCCAAAGAGTGGGGTAGGTTTAAAAGCAGAAGCAAGAGCTCGAACAGAAGCGCAGATGAAGCATCCGACTCAGCACCCGACGAAGCAGACGCTAGAGCAGCAACTCGAGAATCCGCAGACGCGGAAGTCTCAGCCGAACGAAACGCAATAAATACAAAAGGAAAATAAACCGAACCAAGATCAGCTGACGAGGAATCATTCCCCGAGAAGAAGAGCAGCGCTACCTATGCTAGCTTGCTTTCACTCTTACCTTAACCCGATAAAACAGCCCTCCAATCTATACAAGTTCGATACAGGAACCCAACCCATGTCTATTAGGGGGAAACCGTTGTAACGAGGTCGAATAGCCAGTCTGCAAGAATGGTGTTCGCTACCCTCCCAGCTATCAACATATCGGCTTCCCGGGGCCGATGCTTCTCACATTCATCACGCGTCCATCGCGGTCTTGGTTTGTTTTCGCGTCTATAGAGGTGCCCTTATGTTATTGTCTCTCGATCATTCGGTTTAGTTGTTCATCGGACCTATGATTTCAGGGATCGCTCCACTTCTTGTGCAAACGCTCTTTGCGGGTCTCCTTCGTTCTTGTGATGGCACCGAAAGGTCTTGTGGTAGAGCTACATGGAGGGCTATGTGCCGGGCGATAGAGTCAAACTCGGCCTACTAATTTCCTCCACGTTATGCTTAATTATTCAAATATGAAGCCTTGATTGCGTCTTTGTCCCTGTTTGCGACATCAAGAGAGAGCACACCGGTTGGCAATGAATGTGAACAGAGTGGGCCGAACGGACAATCTGCGCTTATTAAGAAAGGAACCTGAACTATGCCTTAAAGTGAGTCAATTCCGCAATACTAAAACTATGAGGAATCGATGGGGGGCTAGGAAATCGGCTTTGAAAAGCCTTATCATCGGTTCTGTTGGAATCCGGTTTTTGGATACGAGCACATAAGTCTCGGAAAAAGAAGTCCATCCGCCCCATTTTTTATTTGCTGTGCCTTGCCTGGCTCTTCCTACTCACTCCTAATCGGCGTTTTGGAACTGTTGGACTTAGACCGTCATATTCTTTTTTTAATTCGAGTCTTCCACTTCTCCGGAGGAGAGAGGCTTGCGAGCGAATCGCCACTCAGATTGCTAATCCATTATGAAGTCGCCAAAAAGAATAGAAGAAGTAGTGGATCATAATGCAGAAGGTCCAGTACAAGAATAAGATAGAAGGATGACTATCGGGAACTAGATTGGAAGGGTCGTATCCACCTTGTTTGCTTCCTTCTTTTAGCAGAGAGTTGGACTCGCATCAACTTGTTCGGCTTCTTTATCATGCAATTGAGTCCTCACCTCAACAGGGGATAGTTGAAGTTTCTTCGCACAGTCATTGAGTCTCGGTTAGTTAGTGACTGTCTCAAAGGTATACCACTCTTGACTCTTCAGAGCCGATCTCTCCCTGTCTTAGAGAAAGAAAAAAATGCAAGTGATATACATCACCTTAAGCAGCTAAATGATTGGGAATGATCTCTATCTTCTAGGTGCATAGGTTCGCGAGAGTGAGAGCCCTTTAGAACTATAGAGTACAAGAATACAAAAGCTGAAGTAAAAAGTGGATAAAATAAAAAATACCTGCATGAATGGAAAACGGGAATAGAAGAATTCATACTAGCATTTTTGATGTGCGGTTGTGCGCTTTAAATAAAGAAAGATTGAGTGTCTTATGTCTGTATTACACAGACAGCTGCTTCGCTGCGCTCGGATGGTGGTGAGATTCAATAAACGGGTGCTGAGTCAACTGCATGCGCTACTGAAGAATCTGAAAGCGGGACGGCTAGCCTTGCCCCCCTTTCCCCCGTCAGATTCCGTTCCTTGGGATGGATTTTTGCGAGCTTTCTGGCTTGCTTTATGGCTATGGGTCGATAGGATCCACTGAATCGACTGCTTCATCGACAGAAGAAACTTATGCTACCTATGCTCCCGCCTTTGCCTCTGTTGTCTCTGTCTATGCTGCTGGATATGTTACTGCTGTATATACTTACTCTGCGGAATCCACTTAATCAACAGAATTAACAGAATCAAGAGAATAAACTACGGGATCTACTACTGCTTCTGGCTATGGATTTCTATTACGAGCATAAGAATATGGCTCTCGATCACTAGTAGGTTCTGTATAGGCAGTAAAGGCGGGCTCAGCAGGCAAGGCACTAGCTCAGTCTGATCGGCGGATAGTATTCTCGTCTGCTCTTTTTGGTCAGTGGTTGTCAGCCCGAACTCCCTAGCACCTTACGTAAACTGGGTGGGCCTTTAGCTGTTCTCCCTGCTTTCTTTGGCGGAGAGAGAAAGTTTCAATCTTAGAATAAATACGCTTTTCCTAAGATGGCTCTTCTTATTCATGGGTTGTCTCCTCTCTTATGATCCTTTCTATAGGTTTTTATACTTTCTATACTATACGAAATTTTTTATTCAAGATTCGGCTTAAGCAATTTCGGATGAGTTAGCGGACTGCCTTGCCTATAAAGAAAATCCCTTGAGTTGAGGAGTTAGCCTCGGATAGGAAAGATGCCCAATAACCGAAAGAAGTCAGCAGCAAGGAAGCTAGTGGGATGTTGCGAAAGAAGGATCGGCGAGCGGCCGGGCTTTCTTTTAAAGAATGTATTTCTTCCCTGACATTAACTCGTTGAAACTCTTGAATGCACGGGTACGGGTCTTTCAACTAAGTAATGTAAGGGAAGCTAGGAAATGAAAGCTGCAACCATTCACCGGATGAACTGTTCGGTAAACTGAGCCAATCAAAGAGAAGGGGAAGGCTGATGAAGATCGCTTGCTGCTGGGACCTATTTCCCTCGGAGGTAGAGCCTTCCGGGGACCAAATACTACCTATTTAGTGAAAGAAATTTATTCTTGTTCGGCAACAGAATCAGCAAGACAATCGGGCTTACCTCAATGTCGGGATATCAGGGGTTCCCTCGTTGAATGGCGGTTGAACGGTGTCGGCCTTGGTTGGCTTGAAGGCCTTTGCTGTAGGAGTGACCGGGTGGAGATGAATCTATATCTGTCAATCACAAAGCCAAGACATCCCCCAAACGTAGATTGTAACAACCAATGAATTTCTTTTCTGTTTCTGTCTGGTCTAACCAATTATCGAAGTTTAATGGCCTTTGGCTGCCCCCTCTTCCTTGCCAGTTGAGCTACTTCCACTCCTTCCCCTATCCCTTGGTTGGCCCTGGGCCCTATTGATAACAATTTTAACCCACCTTTCGATCGGATGAAGGCGAAGATTGGAGTTCCCTTTCTAAGGCATGACGACAACAGTTCGGTGGGCGACTTCGCACTCGTAAGTAGAGCAATGAAAGCGCCGAAAGACTTTACCATCGTTGGAGACAGAGGTTGAATACATTTTATCACGTTCTTCTGAATAGCGCTTTAATCAAATCCCAATTCTTGCGTTCTGCCCCCCGAGGAACTAGGCTCCGATCAATAATAGGCCAGCACCATAGGTTAGATCTTTCGTTCACTTAATCTGTAGTTCCTTCTTTTCTTCCAAGCTTAAGCCTACTTCATGCACCAGCGTAAGACCTCTCCACCTATCTATTCCGCATTCTATTCTATTGAATCGATCGAAAACCTTGACTTGTGCGGTACTTAAGATGCCCCAAAAGCAGGCGATCCGGGTCCCGTTTCCCCCTGCCCTTTCTCGGATTATAAATGTTGGGAGGTTTCCCTCTCGTCTACGTCGGTTAAGGTCGCGAAAACAGGCAAGTGTGGCTGTCGCTTTTCCCAATATTGAAAGGTAGAATTTCTTCTCTCCCATCATGAACAACAGTTTTTTCCTCACTAAAAAAAGGCTTGTCTGAACCTTCGCATATCGCATATTGTGTACCTCCCCGGACTGAGAGAGGGGCCCCTAAAAAAACCTAATTCCGTACGGACGAACAGCTGCTTTGATCTCAGCAGGGTTTCGAGAGAAGGGAGATCCAAACATTAGAAAAGGGGAATCGCAAAGCACTGACTAATTGAGTGGGAAGATCTAGCCTATCTCGGTGTAGGTTTGTTTTATGAATGAGTGTCGCCTAGCCCCTCGGATGCAGAACACGAGAATGAAGTTTTGATCAACTCGTCCTTCAGAAAAACTTGATAGCTAGAAGCGGCTAGCCCAACTGCCAAAGCAGGGGGGCGGAGTCTACTTATACATATCTAAACCAGGAAAAACAACTTATTTGGATCTCTCCGCACTTGAAGATCTGGCAAAACCGAGGAATCTCTGGCATGATGGGTGGACCTTCAAACTCTATCTCCCGCTGTTCTTGACCTCCCAGTCTTTCACGTATGTTAAAGGCTCTGTAAAGGGAAATGGTTCTAAGGGATAGTAAAAGCGGATCGTTCACATACGAGAGGGGGCAACCCCGATCAACTCCTGGTCCCTACGTTCTATGTTTGAGCGAGTAAGCTTCCTTGACTTTAGCAATCCAGTACGCGTTGTGTAAGATATCTTTCACCCGGATAAGTAGCGAAAGGAGGGGCGGTAACCCCTGGGAGGAACGGAACTCTAATCTCCATTCCTATTTGTGTGAAGGATTGGGCCACAATCCCGTATTGAAATCCAAGGGCTGAAACAGTTGTTTGTCCTTACGTTTGAAGAGATTTAGGCCTAAAGTTCCTGCGTGTTCAACCTGAGATAAGAATCATTTAGGTAGATTTACTCAATCTCTGAAAACGAGATCCACTCTATGGCTAAATCCTAAAAGACTTCGTCGTGGATGGGTTCGTTGCTCGGCATTCGCCTTACATTCTTCAGTACGGTCCAGTTACGCATGTGTTCCACATTTTCTTCTGATTAGCTTACTCGGCAGAGCCAGATTCTACATCTCATATTCCGCCTCGAAGACGTGTACGGCATGCTTTGGCTTCCCATCCGATCCCTTCTTCTATTAGCTTAGCAATAAAATTTCTTGGGCCGCTCGCTATCCCGTGGGTGTTGTAGCTGGCAGCAAGTAAACTGCCTCCCGTGTTCCAGCATGTCGAACAAGCAAACTCCCCCTCTATCTTGGGCACATCCCATTCGTGTAAAGCGCGTAAAGATCTTTTTATTAAATAAAGCTTTCTTTCAAATAAGATCTTTCCCGGTCTCAGGCCAAGGGTAGCAGTCAAGCGAACCAAGGGGCAAAGAAAGGGTAAAAAGCCAGTTCCGTGCCTATCTCTGGTAGCAATCCGGTCTCCAGTCGGTGGTAGTAAAGGAAGGCTTTCTGTCCAATCAGCGCGGGCAAGCAAGTAGGAGTCCCAATGCTTTCGTCTCAGGCTAGAAACTATAGATTCTCATACGCTTGAACGGGATGAGTTTCAGTTTCCTTTTCTTACTTTAGTATTCGCTTCATCTTGACTTAGGAACATGGATTTGACCTCGAGCCGCTCTATTAGAATGGAATTCCAGGGCGCTTATCAACCGCATTTCTTCTATATTGTATACCTGAGTGACTTCTCGACCTTGTGTAAAAGAGATCAGTCTTCCTCGCCAATGAATGACTTCTTTTAAGCTAACCTTCCTTCTTCACCAATTAGTTACTTAATATTCTAGAAGTGGAGCACCTTGTATTTACTTAAAAGCTTGCCGGACTCAATCTATATCTATAGCACTAGCTAGCCTGCTTCCTTAAATCATGACGGTGGAGTGCCCGATGTGAGTCAAAGAGAGTGGTACAGTCACTACACATTGTTAGCTGTCCCCAGTGCGTGCCGGCTTCCCTAATCAGAATTCCTCCCAATCTTTCTGAAGGAAGTGTTCGAGTGGTGAAAGCTGAAAGATAAACTTCGAAAAGTACGATCTCTCTCTGGTATCCCACCTCTATCTGTCCCTAGTTGTTCGCAGGTGAATGAGAAACTGGTAATCCAAGTCGGAAGTCCTCAACAGGCAACGGTCCTCACCTCATCACTAAATATAGATTCTACGGCCACGTTGTGAGCGAATCAAGTCATTTTAGAACGACTCTGGTACTCAAGATCGAATAAAATGCGATTTCAGTAATGCCAATAGAATTCGTTTTGTTCAATCGGCAAGTCAATTCCTTCTTGCCTGCTTTGTCTCTGCTTGAAAGCTTCCGTGTTCAAGTGAACGGTCAGGGATTGAAAAGTCAAAGTCAACAAAGTGGAATGCATCATCCGAATCGAGGCAGAAGGCGTGGGGAAAGAAAGAGGTAATTGCTTGTCGTTTTCAACTCCCTCCTATAAGCCTTGGATTGGCTTTCTCAAGATAGGGTTGAAGTCGATTAGTCTAGTTAAGCTAATCCACTTCTTGAATCACATAAAGAGGTTCCTATCGGTCAAAGAAATGAGAATTCGTAGTTTGGTTGGCAGGGGACTTGGCCGTTCAGGATTGATCCTAGAAGGCCAACTTATAAGCGCATAAACTCATTTTATCACTTTCAATTCGGGTATTATCAGTCAATTGAATGTGTTTCCTAAGCCCAGTAACAAAACTTCTTTTCGAACTAGAAATAGATTAAATAGTCGAAACGGAAGCTATCGAGTAGCGCACCAGTAGTCTAAAAGGAAGGTTGTAGTAAGGAGATGCGCTCAAGCTGAAAAAGCTACGATTCTGCTTGAACGGTCCAGTCCTATTGTCTTTGTTCTGTGCGCCTGTGCCGGAAGTCTTTGACTGTTAATTCCTTCTTTCCTTTGAAGGAACTGTTCTAGTGTTGAAAGCCAAAGGAGAAAGAGAAAATAGAGCTAGTTGTGAACCAGGAAAGTGATAAGACAGTTCGAGGGAGTAGTGAATCGGCCATTCCCACAAGGAAGAAAGTCAAGTAAGTAAGTAGCTCACCCTAGGCCGGTTTCGGTCCAATCCAATAATCTAAGTAGCGAACCAGAAGAAATTCCTGTAGTTGAATAGGCCTCGTTCGATAAGTTCAACCCTTTCAATATGTTATCTTTGCTTAGTCTCGCGAAGTAGGGGATTCCCGGATAGATACGATAGGCACGAAATGTAGAATAGCACGCCACGTTCTAAGCGCATAAACGTCTTTTCTCCCTGTCATGGTGTTAGCTCAGGTAGAACTCTTTCTCTCGGTTCCTGTATTTATGTAGTGAAGGGAGTCTCGGGTGTAAAAAGGATAGAATCCAGCCGGGGAAGTCAATCTGGAAGATTGCCCTCACCACTTCAGTTCTCATAGAAGGAGAAGCTGTGAGCTAAGAAGAAGAAGGAAAGGTTCTATGTAATAAGAAGTTAGATTGATAGGAAGGTACTCGCGGGAAATGAACTCTAGTCAAGATGAAGTTGGTAGGTCCGGAGGGCGGGAACCAAAAGAAGAAGGGGGATCGATAGCCTATTGAAACTGGAGCAAGGAAGGACCTATCTGAAAGTGACTAGCTCGCTTTGAAACTGGAATTCTATAAGCAAGACCTATCTTCAAGAGTTCAGACTAGCTCGAGTTCAGTTCAACCGGGCTAAGGCGCGATTATGATTTCGGTTACGACGTCCTTATTTCATTTCTTCTATAGAAAGATCTCCGTATTTGTATTTCTTCACCGCTGAAGCACCAGGAGTGAGGCAGTTAGTTTATTAACTGAGTTAGGAGTGAATGTGAGTGAAACTCCGCTGGAGTGAGGGGATTTATCGGAATCTCGTTCAGAGTGAGGAGTCAATGAAGGTTTGCTTGTGGTTCTATTGATAGGTGTTTGCAATGGGCTTTCGTCTCAGGCTCAGGTAGTTCAGTCTCCGGTGAAGTAGGGTTAGATCAGTCTCAGGGTCCGAAGGAGATAGAGTTATGGCATTCCTAGGGCGGTACTATTGATTTCATCAATACCAAGCGGGACTTTCTTAATGGGACATTCGAGAAGGAGCTGGACAGAGGAATTCGATCTTCAGCTAAAGGTACTCGAGGGTAAGGAAAGCCGTATAGTGAGTCAAGCTCAATTGTAGTTCCCTTTCCCCTATATGTGCGATTAGATTACCTTTCTCATTTGCTTAGTCCCGCTCCGTCTGTCCTTTCTTCCGTCTCTATGTCTATTTCTCAATAGGCAGTGAATGAACAACTTCTTATATAAGGATTTCTCGTAAGCGAAGAAACTTCTTTTCTAACTGGGTGAAGGCACGATAGCTACTGAACTAATGGGTGAGGGTACGACACTACAAGGCAACGAAGTTAAGAATAAGTTCTTCTGGTAGTCAAGGAGCAGCCAAAGGAAGGTACTCTCGGGAAAATCCATGTGAATAAGGAATGAGATCAGCAGGATTAGGGAAGGGAGGAATGAAATCTTCTTCTTGAAAGCTGAAGGAAGTGTAAACTGTTCGAACGGCCGGTACTTAGCAACGGAAGTAGGAGGAGATCGAGCTAATCAGTCTATGTTGCTCCCGCTCAGGAAAGAAGACAGGGGCAAGTCGATGAAAGTCAGGTTTTTAACCGACTCAGGATCAACTTCGAATCCAATAGAAGGACTTCTAGGTTCAGACAAGGTTGCTTTGCTTCGCAACCAGTGTTTCAAGTGCCAATCCCAAGCTCTCCAACGGCAGCATTCCAAGCAACCCGCAGCAAAGCGCTTCCTCGAAGGCAAAGTAAGCACCGTAGATAGATATAGTGTAAGCAAGCAAGGGGGCGAAGCGGTAAGCAAAGATCAATTGAGAATATAAGGATAGGTTGTAAGCTACGAATCACGAGTTATGGGTTATGGGTTCAGCTATTTCTTCTACGTACAGGATTCTATCCCTTCAAACCTGCCAGTGCTCAAGTCAAGTAGAAGTAGGGTGGTTAGGGAGGGTCGATCCATCAACGGATCCAACAACAGATCAATCCTCAAGTAATCCACGGAGAGACAAAGATTAAATTGAATACCTGGGGAGAGTGAAGTACCATTCACAACGCCACTGATTATAGAAAAAGAGTAAAACAGCCTTAGAGGCTGCTAGAGACTTTTAAATCCCTATTTTACACCGGACTAGAAAAACCAAGCGCAAGAAAATAGAAATACGGCGAAAGATGCCTAGCTTCAGATGAACTCAAATTGCTTGGTGTGTACGCGTGCGTGCGGAGATCGCTGCTCCGTTCGCTAGAGTCAGGTCGCCTCCCGCTTTGCTTTCCGGGGGGCTGTGTATCCCTAGCCATCCACTGCCTCGCCGCCCCCCCCTCGCTCCCGGCTCCGGTGACTCTAGCTCTCTCCGCTCTTGAAGTACCGTTCGTGCACCTGGTTCACTCACTCTCTTTCAGAACGGGACAAGGCGGGATAATGCTTCTAACAAAGTTAGCTACAATCTTTCTTTCTACAGCTTGGGGGGGGAGGACTAATTCATCACAACGGAGTTAATCTCGAGATCCTTCTTCCGCCCAGCTCGCCCTTCTCACTCCCATCGAAATCTTCAACTTCTGGCTAAGCCGACATAACATACTCACGGTTTGACTATCCGAAGTAGGGCTTTTTTGGCCTTCGGCTGGCTCCGTAGCCGCCGATGCGAGGTTTTTCAAAACGCTGCGAAGACAAGAGTGTGGACAGTAGATTTTATCGCCTACACTAATGTAAGTCCAGTTCGCGATGCTCAACTATATAGAGGCGGCTTTCGCACAAAGATAATAAAACAAATTTGCATAGGAGTAGACTTTTTTCTTCGATAGGAGAACTCAAATCTTGAAGTACCGTTCGTGCACCTGGTTCACTCACTCTCTTTCAGCATTACTTCAGACAAATGATGCGCAGGACAACAAATTTTAATATTTACCGACAAAATTTAAACGCGGCGTATATTGAAAAAAAACAGACTCTCGCACTCGTAAAATATTTATTTTTTAAACAAACGCCGACTTAGCTGTTTTTTAATCATACGCCGACAAGGCCGCAGCGCGGTAAAGAATAAATACAACCTTTCGCCGACATCAACAAGTTCTTTCCTATACTTTTTGTTTTTGGCACTGAGAGATCTCACGAATTGGATTCGAACCAATCAAGCTACTTCCACTTTTGTAGATCGTGACGGGGTCTGTCGTCCTCCTCATTATATTCCTCCTAAAATCAATAGCATTTCGTCGGAATACATCCTGTCTTTTCACCTTAGTAGTCCTGTGCATAGTTAGTACTATAGCCCCAATCATGGCTACTAATAAAATAAGACTAGGAACCAAAAACCAGACGGAATAGTAGGTATAAAGTAAATTTCCCAATGTTTCCAAATTAGTCCAACTTCGTAACTTACCAGCATAAAACGTATATCTAAGAGACATACTCTTACTTTGGGTTGGTAATAATGGAATGGTTTCATTATCTAAAATGAAGAACATTTCACACCAAAGGATCAGTCCAATAATACCACTCACTGGTAAATAGCGCAATACTTCTTCGTGAATCTCCGCTATTTGAATATGGAACATCATAACAACGAATAGGAATGAAACGGCTATAGCTCCTATATGAACTACTGGGAAGATCATAGCGAAGAAGTCGAGACCTAACAAAAGAAGTAACCCTGAAGTGTCGCGAAAGACTGGAATGGGAAACAAAACAGAATGTACAGGATTTTTAGCACGGGCAACCATCAAACCAGAGACCAAAGCAGGGCTCGACAAAACAGAAAGTATCATGGTACCGACATCAACATGGAACTTGCATGCTGGAGCGCATGAAAGTCGATCTATTACGACCAGCGCGGTTGTTCATATTTCATTTTCTTCTTACGAAAGCACTCACTGAGTTACTTACGATCCACGACGAGAATTAGACAAAGAAATAAAAAAGAAAGAAGAGAAATGGAGAAGACAAGGACAGCAGTCTTCTACTTCTAGTCGACTGCTCTATGACGGGCTTCCCGGCTCTACTCGCTCGTCTACGCTCCTAATTGAAAAACGATGTTTCCAGCCGGAAATAGTGAATCAAGATCTAGATGGATCCCTATCTTTATCTCTACCCACGGAGATACCTATCTATATGGATAGAAATCTATCTATGAATCGATCTAGACTATCCTCTATCCGGATAGATATGTCCCTATGAGCGACTAGGCCGATCTTTATATGTTTTGGCCACGTCCGTTTCCGCTCCGAAGAGGAAGGTTTAGATCTTTCAATCTTATGTCGTGAGGGATGTGACCTATGTTAGGTCCATAAGATACCACAGCTTTTGGTGTTCTATGATTCACCTCCGAATAATGAGTAGGTAGTTCAATCCTTTTGATTCTTCTCTTCATAGTAAACAGATGGGGGGATGCGGAGCAATAGGTCGAATTTCTATATAAAGAAGAGTTGTAAACTATAGGACTTCTTGTTCGAGTAGGAAGATTTCGGTTTTTCTCGTTCCTTCTCTTCGATAAGAATAGGGATTTGAAATGATACAAATTCCTCTTCATTCTGTTGTGCTCAGCGAAGGAACTGCCTAAGCATACTTTTTCGGATCCAAACTTCTTTGTTCTTTCTAAGTCTTCTTCTTGCATAGAAGAACGCAACTGTTGCAAAAACCGGGATTTTAGTAGTAGGCGGCATCCCCTCTGAGTTTTGAGTAGGTGGAACCATTCAGTTTTTGTTCTTCTCCACATTCTTACCGGGTGATCCAGGAATTTGCCTATGATTTTTTCAACTGATATTTCGATATAGAAAGATCTCCTTATTTCTTCACCGCGGATTCTCGCGTCATTTTCTTGAAAAGATATTAGATCACCGTGGGACACTTTAAAATGAGTAATGCTTACCATTCCATTATTCACACAAACCCTTCGATGACTTATCGGCTGCCTTGCTTGAGGAATAGTTTCACAAAAATGGAGACGAACCGGAATAACGTCCGATCTTGTTTCTGGATTGAGTGGAAAAGGGATATATGAAGTTCGCTCTGTTCCTCTGTGCATCTCTGTGATGGGTAAATCCCCATGAAAAAGGGGCAACTTTCGTGTAGTTTGTGATTGGATGTAACTGTTAAGATTTTTTCTCGGATAAATCTTTCTCTTAATAGATCTCTTCTTGTTCCTCAATCTTCGGAGAATGCGGCGTTGTATTATTGTAAGTTCTCTGTTCCGAACATTTCCTGAAAGTAGACGACAAGTTTTAAATCTTAATGCAGGCAAGGCATATCTCGTTGAATCAGTCTTTTTCGCCACATCGGGGCTATGGGAGTCGAACCCAATTCTTCCACGACCCCCCGGCTATAAAAAAAGACTTTAGAAAGGAACTTCGCGGCACTCCACTCCATCTAGCCAAAGGAAATACCTTCATTCAGCTCCGAGCGAGAAAACGATTGGCTTGAAAACAGCAAGAGAAATTTTTCTGAGTCAGAATGGTATTAAACGAATATGACAAGAAGATCGATCCCGTATGGAGCCACCGTCACAGTATGTCAAGCAACCTACCTTCCCAAATTGAAGGTTTTGCGGACAAGCGCTTCAGGATCTTAATTACGGAGTTTCTGCTGCCCAACAGACTTTCCTGTGCAACACCATAAGCCGTCTCGTAGGCACCGTTTTCTTTTCTTCAAGTCCGGAGACTCGAGCTTTGATAGGAAGTGGACTTTGTCCACCTAGGCTCGTTGGAGTGAGCAACTCTCCAGATCTATTTTCAACTGCCATATCAAAACGGTGCGCTTTCTATGCTTATATACATACGATTTTTGAATCCGAAGATTGGTTGGTGAAGGGAACAAGTACTTCCCGCCAGGAGAAGTAGAGTGAACGGCACTCCGGTCAGGAAGGTTTTCACCCCTAAAGGGAGAAGCACGGGGGAACAGTCTAGTCTGTCCTTCCTTTGCTTGAACTGGACCAAAGACCTCGAGAACGCCTGCCGCGAGAATTCACAGGTCCGTTCACTTACCAGCACTAGTTCGTACCTTACCTTAGAAAGCAAGCTGCCGCGACCTCCGGTCTGCAAGCACCTCTGGTCCTAAGCACCCCCGGTCTCCAGGCTTAAGGCAACAGGGAGACAAGCTTGAAAGCCATACTTGCATTGGATTTCTTTTTATTTCCGTTTATACGCCAATAAGAGAGGCCTTTTTCGAGGGTTGTGAGACCCCCTCGACCCTGCGGCTCAAAAGAAAGCATTTTCTCGAGACAGAGATATGACCTCCCTACCAGAGTTTTAACTCCAGTTTAGTTTGGACTAAACTAATAAGGATGCCTATATATACGAAATTCTAAATACAGAGGGCCTCAGGCCTTCCTATGTTTCCAACAACAACTGGCAAAAGAATGATTTGAAAAAGAGGGAACGGGAAAGGCTTCGCTGATGTACTGACCAAACAAAGATAGATTTTTTCCAGTACGTGCCAATATAACTCTTATTTCTTACTTTACTCTTCTTGTTCTACGCTCGGGATCCTTCCCTCCCTAGGTACTCAAATAAGAATGGAAATTCTTCTGTAAATCCCCATTCAAATCATCATCCTCTACTTATTTATTTTTCAATTTCTTCTATAGGCGTGAAATAAAGTATATTATCGAGGGTTCCTCTCTATATGAAAGCGCGAAAACATGCCTTCTTGGCTCAGAAAGAGGGCATCTCATATAATCAAAGTTATCCCGGATATCGAATAAAAGTGGATTTTTGTGTAACCAGCTCCGGGAATCCATAGATGGATTTTGAAGAGTAAAACGTAATCGAATGAATCGATGCCGCCCATGCCAATGATAGAGTACGACATATGAGCTCAGACCCTTATGTGAACTTACCTGCCCTAGCCTCCACGCACGTGCCGATGTCCGCCTCGCTCCTCTATTTTCTTTCTGGCATATTCCACTAATTCCTTATTTTAAGTAAGGTATCATTCCCCTATGAAATAAAAAATTTTTTCGCACGTGGCGTCTGAGATCTATGATATTTATTGCTTTAACACGTCCTCTTACTAAAGAAGAAATACGACCGACGATACAGACAGATGTGAGATGCTCGATAGAGGTTCCCTATATTGGAGAGTGGAAGGGGAAGTCTCTTTTTACATAACATAAAGGATGGGAATGAAGGACGGACGCCCAGCCCATGCATCCCGAGCAGAGAGCTAACCGGATGTATTTGAATAAAAGAACGAACTCAACCGAAGAACTACAATTGAAACAAGACCAGGTTCTGAAAGAAAGAAGAGCAAGAAAAAACAAGATATATTTTTCTCAAAAAATTAAATGGGAACCAACAACAACAAAAAGCGAAACGAAACAAAGATAGAAATCTTGAAAGCGAAAAAGGGTAACGTAGCTGATTTGCTGATATGCTTGTTCTAAGAATGCATTACTCTCTTTGATTTTATCGATGGATTCTGGGCTAGGTACCTAAGTTAGTAACTAGCATAGGGGGGGAAGCCTAACACAAAGAGTATTAAACCTTAATAAAAGCATAAGTCCCCCCTTCGGTACGTTCTTTATTTCGTTCTTTCATGTGCTTTCTGGAATAAACATTTTCCTTATACCATCGCTCGAAGGGCGGATCCGCGGAGCTACTATAACTATAAGATATAAGAAGTAGAAAAAAAGCCTATTTGGAGCATGTTCATCTTCCTCTCGTACGTTCATGATATTGCTTTCGCATGGGGCTCTTAAAGGCTCAACTAAATGAACTCTAATGGACTTAGCTTGCTCGTGTAACAACTTCATACCGTCTTGCTACCTTGACTTCAGACTTTGAGTATATACCCCTGTCCTATTCTTTTATCGTAAACTTGGCTATTGCCATATACCTCCTCCTTCGGGTAGTAGAATATGAAGTTCTATGAATTCCTCCTTATGGTATTGTATTCCCCCATTCACGCCTCTGTTATATGCTCTAATGGAATTTCCTTTCGTAGGCTCAAAAAGTGGTCATTCTTCAGATCTTTGTTGATTGGCCGGGATAACCTATTTGAAACAAAGAGATTTGTGTAACGGCTTGGTGTACCGAACTTGGCTTATACATTCTCGTATTATACTGCATCTGCATCTTCATAAAGAGCAAGAACTGCATCCGCCAGCCGAACAAGTAAGGGATTCCTCGCCCGGCGTGCTGGCTTGGCTCCAGCTTTGGCTTCTTGATTGGCTATTGCCAGAGAAGACATATATGTTATACCAACAGACGGAGCAGACATGGCAAGATACAACATATTAAAGAATGAGCCAAAACCGAACAAGCAAGGCCAAAGCCAAATGCCGACCTAAAAAGGGACGCTTGCGGGAGACTTTCGAGTTTCCCGACAGGTCGATGTACAACCGAAAGGTGAATGCTTTACCAAACTCGTGTACAACTCCTTTCCTGTGTATTGATTTCCGCTTATTACATGCTTGGTTTCCTAAACGATTTCTCCACCAGCACCCCCTGACCAAAGAAACAAAAAACCAGAAAGCCAAGATCTCTATAAAGCGAGGGAAAGAATACAGATGTACAGCAGAGAAGGAAGAAAGACGAATGCTATGAGAGCTTAGACGGAATAAGGTCTAGGGGAGACCGCCCATTTATCACATGGGAGGGGAAGACTAGTCAAACATTCGAGCTGTAAACTCGCAATATAGACTTGAAAAAAAGAAGATATTGAGACGGAATATGAATGAAGGATTGAAGCATCTGACCGGGCTCTGGAGATAAATACCGAAAGAGCTTACCGGATGCACCATCGACCTCAGACAGCTCGACGGGGCGGGGGAAGAACTAAAAAGAAAAAAACGTAGTGGGTGAGCAAAAAGCAAATACCAATGAAGACCAGACCTGGAATTTCAAACAAGAAAACGTAGTAGCGGGAGGGAGATTCTCCAGCTCCACTCCTTGTTATATATATAGTAAAAAATCGAGTGGAAAACTACGCTTCAAAATCAAGCCCCAAAAAAGATCCTTTTGAAAGGTCCTACTTCTTGACCCATTCAAGCCATGAAAGTGACCTTTTGGATTAGAAAACATGGCCTCTGATACTCTTTCCTGGGTTGATCGAAGAGCTGCTAACAAAAGGGCGAAGGCAGGATTCACAATAAAATAACCGTGGACGGATTGAGCCAATGTTTTCAAAAATTCCAATACCATAAGCAGATTCCACTTCTATTTATTATAGATTTTGCACCTTCAAAAGAGATCTCGAAGGGAAGGTATATTGAATTACAGAAATCGATTCATGTGTACTTCTTGCTGCTACAAGGCAAGAAAGATAGAGGAACTAATTCAAGACAGTCATTTGTGGACGGGAAGAGTACGACATATTCCAGGGACCGATCTATCTCATTAAAGGATTTTGTGGACAGAGCACAGACCTCAGACCGATCGATTAAACCAATTATTGTAGAGTTTCCCGGGGAAGTATTGAATTAAAGTCATTCATGTGTGCCGATTTCCTTATGGTTGACTTAACAATTGGGATACTGGTTTCACCGTACTTATAATCCATCTTTCATTATATGCTAATTTCAGTCTATTAGTTCATAGCGAAGCTCAGCTGGGCTGGAGGGACAGTCTAACATACACTGTATGTAGGGCTTATACACACCTTTAGTAGTTCCCTCCAAAACCCCTGTCTTCTGCCTACCAATGGGAGAGAGAGCTTGTTGGACGGATAGAGTGAATGCGGGAATGGCATAGAGGAATGGGATACTACTAAAAAAAAGATGATCATCAACAGACCTTTATATTAGAATCTTATAAAACCCTTACTATAATCGATTATTTGCACAGATCCGCTGAAATAAGGCCTATATTCGCATTAGAATTGACCTCTCGTACTGAGTGAGGACGACCTATGAGATGGTTTAAACCGGGCTTTCTACTAAATCAAAGAAGCAATAGAGAAGAACTAATGGACAGACCAGACCGCATAAGACTTTTTACTGGAATGAAAAGAAAGAGAAGGGATTCACGGGCAGAGGAGAAAGAGACTTTTTAAAGAAGCGATTCCTTAAACAAGGGATGAGCGTTGCCCAAGCAGTTTAAACCGATTATTGTACAGTTGACTTCAGACCTATTCCCGATTGCAGAAGCGGAAAGGCGGACAGTTTAGACTAGTTTGAAAGTTGAACATATGACCGAAGAGTTGCTAACAAGAGCAGCAAATCGAGTTCATTAAATTAAGAAGGGAGCGGACGGAAACGCTATTCGTGGGCTGAGCAACGGACAGATAGAGTTTTATTAAAGCGATACAGATCGATTCGATAAGAGCTAACACGGAAAATATATATATATATTCTATTAATACAGATGTCGCACATAGAGATTGAGCATAGCGAGCTGAAGGCCTAATTGCTCCTATTCGATCGTTTACTAAAGAGAAAAATTCCCAAGGTAGTTTACTTGCTTAGTGTGAAACGCGGAGGAAGGGGACCGCCTATTCGACAGCTTTAAAGGGGCTTCTTCTTAAAAAAAAAATTACCAATAGATCTCAGACTAATTCAAGGCTTTAATAGACAGGAAGAGATGTTTAAAGGAAGATTGCATATTTGTATTCAAAGAAAGCCCTTTTGAGTATGTTTAGTGAACCTATAGATGAGCCGGCCTTACCTTCTATGTTATTAGTAAAGGG
>QANT01006177.1:57500-65000 GCA_003254885.1 Purshia tridentata
AGAACCCTAAAGGTAAGGGAGTCAAAAATCAATAGAAAAAATCCCTTCCTCTACGTCTGGGTCTTATTCCATCTCAAACTCGGATTAGGAAGAGTGCCCTTGAACTACGGATCAATCATAATAAACAATACAAGAAAAGAAATGGATTCTCCTGCCAGGAAAAAAAAGGCAAAAAAGAAAGGGGGGTCGGGAAGAGGAGATTCAGGATAGTCACTCCACTCCATAGATAGTGAACACAGATTCTTGTTTAATTTTCAATTCCTTTCGGGTCGAAAACGCGGGCTGCTGGTGGGGCTGTGCCCATTCTCCCTCTTCTTCCGCTTTACAACCGGAATAAGGAACCTTAGAATTCACCTTTTTTTATAGGATATTTATTTGAAGAAGCCTGCAGAAAAGCAGAAGCGCGCTAGCGCGCAACGGCTGAAAAGCCAGCAACTTGTTAGGAGTAGGTTTTGGCTTGCCCCTTTATTATTATTAGTAAGATAGGTTTGGAACCCTATACAAGGAGCTGCTTGCTGCTCGCCCCTATCTCTAAAGGGGCTTATGCACTCCACTCGTTACCACTAAACGACGAAGCCAGGAGCGGAAGGAGGGACTTGAACCCTCAACCTCAGCCTTGGCAAGGCTATGCTCTACCATTAAGCTATTTCCGCCAGCTACGGTAGTGGCGAAGCACTACTGAGCAATTCACGTATCACTTGATACGGACGACTTCTGTTTTTCCGCCGGACCACACTCTTGACCTCCGATCGAGCTACGAGCACGAGTAGGTAGGCGGCTAGGGGGGGTTTGGGCTGGGAAGGAAGGGGTCCCCCCTCTTTTTGCTTCGCGCCAGATGAGATGATGATTAGTGGGTCAGGTCCAGTGTGTGCTCTTGATCACAATCATTAAATTAAAGGGAAGGGGCTGGGCTGCCCTTTCAATCAATCTCCGGCCGCTCAGTGCTGCTATTGGTGCGAGTTGTAAGGAGTCTTGGTCTCGAGTCGAGCTGGGGCGTGATTTCATTCTCGTAACGGGAGTGAGTGCACCGCAAGACCAGACAAGTGACTCCCTCGCCTCGCAGCGGCGGCATCTGTCTTTTTTTTAAGTTAAGTCATTTCCTAAGATGGCTCCTCTTATTCTACGATAATCCACAGCTCCACGAGTCCGCTCGGAACCAGTCGATTCCTGAGCCATTCGTTCTCCCCTCTCGGTTGGCGTTTGCCAGCCACTAGAGCAAGTAAGAGAACCTACAGTGAATGAACTTAAAGAACCGCAGATTTTGACCGGATTGTGCACCTTTGTGTCTGGCTATGTATATGGATGTGCATAAAGAAGGGACGGGGCATCTCTCTCCGGGGGGAAGAGAGAGGGAATAAGATGCAGCGGCACCTCACGAACTTCTTACTGGGGCAGCACCATCCTATAGGCGCGAGTGTTTGGATGCACGTGTTTTGCCTGCGCAGTTAAGAGAAAAATTGTCCCGTGAGAACAAGCTCGACTGAAAGGTAGCTTGCTTACTTAGTGTGAAGCGCTAAGGGAGTGAGAACAAGCTCGACCAGGAGTTTACTTGCTTACTTTAAAGAGTAAGTCAACCCCTTGTGTCTTTCTTGGATATGCTCAGTCCGGGTATAGATGCTATGCCGTGAAATCCAAGAGACTCGATGTATCCTTGAATGTTCTCTTTAATGAGGTCGCCTCATATTTTCCTTAACCTAATTAAGGGGAGAATGGTGATGGAGATGTATTGCGGCCTTATCCTGTTCATCAACTCGAACCTCATTCTTCTGCAGTTGATGTTACCCTCACTCTTCACGCCAGCAGCTTTGCCCAGCATCTTCTGCCGATTGTCAGCCTGTTCAGCTGACCTCAGAGGATTCCAGTCACCCGGCACAGCATGTTTATTCTCGGCGGCGATTACATTATTTTTTTTTCCCAGGCTCCGGAAGATCAGCAGTCTAGCCCAGTTGCTTCCCTTCCAGTCGCTTCCTCAGATTCTGGATCCCTCTCTCAGGTTCGTCGATCCTCTCAAATTTCTTATCTCGTTGAAGGATTTTTGTCTTATCTTATGCCCCAAAACATCGAGCTTACCTCATGTCAGTTCAATCTTCTCATGAACCTGAATCATTTGCTGAAGCCTTCAATCATTCTTGCTGGAGAGATGCTATGCAGGAAGAAATCAATGCCCAGGAAAAAAAGAAAAAGACTTAGGCGCATTGCCTGCGTGGAAACAAGCCATTGGCTGCAAGTGGATTTACAAGATCAAGCATAAAGCAGATGGCTCGGTAGAGAGATACAAAGCTAGATTAGTAGCTAAAGTATTCCTTAGCGCAAGCACTAAGCAAGTAAACTACCTTTCGGAAGAAAATATGATGCGAGGACCCGATCCACCAACTATCTGAAATGTTGGCAAACAGGGCCATAGTAGTGACCAACACTACCTTTTCCTGATCATCATGGCTTTTTCCCTTTGCCCCGGAACTCAAAACTCAAGTGACCTTTCTTCTTGCAGGACCACTCTATGTTTTTCAGGTCCTTCTGCACTCACTTTGTGCTTTTTCTTCTTTTGAAACATATTCTTTTGCGCAGCATTAGTCTTTTCAGACTGCTGTTCAAATCTCTTTTCAGCTTCTGCCTAAAGAAAATGGTCAGATCAATCATAGTTAAAGGAGGAGTTTCACGGGTTGTCAAAGACTCAAACGACTTCAGCAGACTTCCCGGTCACCGATCACGATCAGTCATTTTGACTCTCACTGCTACAAATTCTTTGAAAATCTTCTCCATCTTGTCTAAGTGCTGAGACACGCTCGTCCCCTCTTGCATCTTGCTTGGAAAAAACCGTTGCCGAAGAAACTTCATGTTTACCATTGTCACTGACTCATACATTCTCTGTGGAGTCTCCCAGATTTCTCATGCAGACTCAACGTCTCCCACTGAAACTAGTACCTTATCCTTGACCACCATTAGCACAGCTTCGAAGAAGAACTTTTTTTTTACTGTCTACAACTATGGATGCTGTTCATATGCTTTCTTTTGTTGTTTGGCTACAACAACATCAACTTGATTGAAGAAGCCATTAGCGCCGGGCTTCTCTTTTCTCAAGAATGAAAAAAAAAAGATCCTGTTCTTTGAGAAGCAACTGCACTCCCATCTTCCAAACATCTACATTTAGAGGTTCCATTTTGCGATGCTTGACAATCGTATGCGTTAATGCAGTAATCATATCAGCAACCATAGATCCAGAAGATTGTATCGCTACCATATCCGCACAAGCTGGGCTCTCATACCAGATGATAACAATCTTTAGCTGAAAGAAAGAAAAAATTTCTAGGAATGTGCAGAGCCTGTTGTTGAGTGGCAGCAAATGAGAAAGACATATAGTTTGATTCGAAAAACTATATTATTATTATATTTTTTAAAATTACATATATATAATATATAAGAATAATATAAATAAGTATAAGTAAAGTTTAAAATATGAAAATAGAAAACTCTTTGAGATCACTCCACTTTCTCTAGACAACGGATTTCTTCGACGTGTGTGTATCCTCTCAAAACCCAACCTCAGAAAAACTGCAGGCTTTCCCTTCATTTGTTTGTGCCCTTTGATTGAGTCCTTTTAAAAGACCCAACAGATCCCCCAAGGGGCGTGTCTAACTACCTCATAGATAGCATCCACAAGACACTGAATTAGCCTAGAGATGGGTGCATCTTTTTGCTATCTCTCACGACCCTGGAAAATTGGAAGGTCACAAACCGCCCTCTACAGTTGCAAATGTGAAACGGTGCTAAAGCAGGACCCGTGACTATGAAAAATTACTGCTCAATCGAGACTTGAGTCACCTTGGAGTAAAGCCACATACTCAACAACGTCTCTGTCTGAACTGTGGAATCCCTAAATCGAAACATACTAGAATAACTTCAAACACTGGATCTGCAGATCTACGTGTATTCAAAAATTCTGGTCTTCTTCAATTTCAATCAGGTTCTCAAACCAATCAGGGAACTTCCTTCCAAAGACCAAACGATTAAATCCCAAACTCTTTTTTTTCTGGCCAGAGCGCTGAATTTTTTCGATATTTTGAAACTTTTTGTTTCAAAGCGGCGAAAACTCTCGCGAAATTCCCACGGCGAAACCTCGAGATACTTTTCACTTGTGCGAGTCTGAGACCTTACTTCTGCGACTACTCGACTTTTGCAAGTCCTTATCCCGACAAAATCTCCTTAACTTAAAGTCTCCTCTATCTCAGAGTCTATTCTAAAAACAAAAAAAAAATCCACCAATAGCCCTATAATAGATAGATTGAGTTACATAGTGCCACCCCAGTTTTGAACCCACTTTTTAGAAGTTCATGTGCACGCATGCATGTGTCATCACCTCATTGCTCGGGGCTGTTCACTTTCACTTGGTCGCCTGGTATCTTGAAACCTCTTTGCTTTCGGGGGCAGGAGTGGAAACGTCTGAGAGAGCGCTTCGCGAAAGAATCGTGTGGCGCGGTGAAAGGTTTCCCGTTGGGGTTTCCGGCCCCCCTGGTCTTCACCTAATTGTGGAAGAGGGGAGGTGAGTTGAGTATCAACTCTCTCTCTCGCGCCTTTCTTCAGCTTGTTCCTGTTCGTCTATTCGGGACGGGCAGGCAGCCCACATACATGAAGAGAAGAAGAGAGGGGGGGGGGGTTACTTGCTTAGTGCTTGCGCTAAGCAAGGCGGTTGAAGAAGGCCACAAGTGGAAGCAACCGATGCTTTGGTCATTCAGTTGACTCCTTGCTGCCAGTCCGTGCTTGCTGTCATGCTGGCAAAAGCAGGGGTTTCGGCCGGTTTTACCTACTATTGGATTTGAACCAATGACTCTCGCCGTATGAAAGCGATACTCTAACCGCTGAGTCAAGTAGGTCAAGCTGAGTCAAGTCAGAGAAAATAGACCCATATAAGAGAAAGCCGCGCAGCCAGAGTTCCCCTTACTATGCAAGGGGGGGGGGCGGAGCGCTAAGAAAGAGAAAGCGTTATCACTATACGAAATGAAGCAGCGGCTAGCACGCTAAGATCAACCACTTGGAGAACGTGAAGCCTTTATTTCTCGGTCGTCTGTCTTAATATAAGTGGATTCCGATTCATGCGGTCGTTCTCTGCTGCATTGGTGTTTTCACTCCCCACTCTCCACCATAACAAAAAGTTTCCACTATATCTCAGGAGTAGTCAAAGGAAGTACGGCGGGTCCGAGTAGGAAAAAATTCACTAATAAGAAGTGGGGCATACAACAATGGATCAATTCATTCAACAAGATCCGTTCGGATCGGACCAGGATGAATGGGATTGGTCTGACCTCTCGCTCAGATGTAAGACTCCCGCCGCCGACAGATGTCCCATGCCACGTTTCGTGAACAGCTATGCCCAAGAATGAATGAATTGTGATATAGCGCCGAATAAGTCACTGCTCTATTCCCGACTCGAAATCTATAAAGGACTTTAAGGGAGAGAAAAGAGGGGGCCCTTTACCATAATCCTGCTGCCTCGGGACGACTGCACGTTACATCATAGCAGCACGACCAAATGAAGGCGGAAACCCCTTGTATAGGTTGGGCATTCCTGCGCACCCGGCATCCTGCAAGAAAAGGCCCCTTACTATAGAGCAAAGCAAGGGATTGAGCTGCGCGAAAGCCGTTGCGTGTTAGCGCATCCGTTTTCTTGCTCGTTAGCGCGGACGTTTAGGCTTGTCTAATAGAATATATAGGGCTTTTCAGCTTACTCTGCTACAGCGGGCCGTTAGCAGGGTGCCGCGGTTTGTGGGCTTGAAGGACTTAGCGCCGTGACAAGTGGTATCAGAGCCAAAGGTTAGGCCAAGCCATGGCTAGTGGGAAGAACCCGTAGTCTAGTGCCGTCGAAGAGGCTCGACGGGAGCGGACTCGTAATCGTGTGGACGCCTTGTTACACAACTGAAGGGACAGATTTCGAGCGAGCGGGTTGCTTCTCTGGAGAAAGATGGGTTGGTTAGGCGGACCATGATGGAAGGCCAAGGACGGGGGGTCGTGGAAGTGTTTCGAGCTTTACTAATAGATAGGGGTGGCAAGCTTTAGAGAGTAGGGGCGAGGTCCCTATACTACAGAAGGCCGTAAGCAGTGGCTCGACGGAGATGGTTCGAATCAAGCGAAACCAAAGGCATTCGTTGGGATCGAAGACTTTTGGGACATGGAACAGTACTTTAAGGCTGTTCGTGCCCCTTTACCAAGTCACAATGGCAACAATGTATCTCTCTGGGGATGTGAAGCTGTGGTGGCGGACGCGATATGAGGACGTGCTGGAGTGGAGGGCCGTTGCGAGATCAACGCCTGGGAGGAACTAAATAGGGAGCTCAAGGAAAGGAGCAGCTCCTGCCTGGGAACGTTGCATGGCTCGCACGAGAGTCCCTAATGCGGACCGGCACTGTTCGAGAAAATCAAAGCAGACCATGGGGGACTGACCCGAGCTATAGACAAAGAAGGACTTTGATAGATAGAATAAGGCACTCAGACATCAAAAAGAGGGCTACTTCACTATGAATGGTAACATATGAATTGAAACTAATGCGACGGGTGTCAATTACCAAAAACGACTCGACCACTAACTCAGTCCCGCGGGTAACACAAGGCCGAAGATGGATGCGAAGAATATTTGAAACCACTCTCGAACCATCACACGGATTCCGATCCAACAGCCCATGATATGGTAAGAACGAAATGGAAAGGCAAAAAAACGATTCTATGCGCAGACGTGAAAGCTCTATCGATAGAAGCATTCTAGCCTATTTTTATTTAGGAGCGATTCCCTCGTCTGAGAACCGCCATTCCCGCACTATTCCTCCCCACTAAAAAGAGCGATTGATAATCTCGATAACCTAAACAAAAATGCAGAAGTGAGCGTACCCCACTCCTCTCTCCCCCTTTTTTAGCCAACCCCATTTTTCACCTTTGAATTAGTCAAAGCCAAAAATCTGATAAATAGAAGGAAAGGAGATCAGAAAGATACGCGGACGACTTGACTATAGTATAGGTCGGATGTTTTCGTGAGCAGTAAGCAGCAGATCTCCCCTTATTTTTTTGGGGAAAGCTGGTGGCCGCGTGTGAATTCTTTCAAGGCAAGGGGCGGCCTGATTCGACATTGTTGTTTACTCTGATCCGGTCGAGGTGGTTTTCGTTTACCAGCGCGTAGGTGGTCTAAGTTCCTATGACCGAGTCTTTCTGGCCCCTGTGAACATCTTTTCTTAATGTATTAAAGAGGGCCTCTCTAACCGGTGAAAAGTGGTGGGTGTCCACTAACGGCCATTCCTGGCTCGGCTCCGATAACGCAATTCCGGGAGGAGTCGGTAGTTGGGCACTGGATCCCTTCGGACCTGGAGAACGTGTGACGCTGGGTCGGGGTTTGGTGAACCAACTGGTCGCTCCTCTAGTTGAAGTCTCGGGCCCCTTTTTCGTTGCCTAGGTTACACCTTCGGAATACCCCAGAAGGGAATTTTGCTCTACTTCCCTCAATCTTCACTTTACGCCACG
>QANT01006177.1:70000-77500 GCA_003254885.1 Purshia tridentata
AGATACACCGTATCGCCTTCTTTTCCAACCTTGTCCTCAACTGGTCAGGCACAAAGACGTAGAAAACGCACCCAAATACTCTGAAATGTGAAACAGTCGGCTTTCTCTTGTACAATACCTGGTATGGCGAGAGAAAACCAAGCTTCGCTTGAGGCAATCTGTTGATGACATGGGCTTCAGTCATCATGCATTCGGCCCGGCTGCACATTCTTCGCATTCATCATGCGGTTTCGCCAAGATGTCGATTCTTCCTCTCCGCGACTCCGTTCTGCTGTGTAGTATAAAAGCACGCAAACTGTCTGCGAATCCCGTGCTTTTCAAGTAAGCACCAACTCCTGTGATGTGTATTCCCCTCCAGAGTCTGTCCTCAAACATAGTTTTCTTTGCCTTTACTTTATAAGTTTCATTCTCCACTAAGCTTCTGAACTCTATGAATTTTTGAAAGATTTCGGACTTCTCTGCTAGGAAATCCGCGATTAATCATCAATAAATGGTTGCATATAACGCTTACCTAAGCATGATGGAGTGGAGACTCTGCTCTGCCAAAGACGTCTGCTTGAATGAGCTGGTCAACTTCTCCCCAGTTCTGTACATGCGCAAAGAATGTCTGAGTTCCTCTGACTTTCCTGAACCTGTGAGAACACTCTAAGAATATGCCAGCAAAGACCTCATTCAATACTTGAGAAATTGCATCCATCACAATAATGTCGTTTTTATGTGGTTGAGTAATAGGGCTTAGCTTCCCAGGTTTATTGGGTTTTGGAATAAATGATCTATCTATACATGAAAAGGATAAAACCTAAAGGAATAATCCCTTAATGCCTTATCAATGGAAAGGTCTTCGAAACTATGAATCACGCTCTTCGCCCTATCTTACTAAGGGGGTATGCTACTCATTGGTATGCCGGGCCTTTAAAGGGCACACAACCTAAGATGCTTCCCAGGGCGCTACTAACCCCTAAGTACTGAGGACTCTACTACAGATGCTTATGGTGCGGGTGAGTATACCAGATATTGTGCCCTAGTTATCCATCTCACCCAACCATCTGTTATTGGATCAACCGAATCCACAGCTGCCCCTGCTCTAGTCACTTCCCATCCCTACGGGGGTTATGCCTTTCCTCAAGCTACAGGCGGTGCAAGTGCTACTTAATCGGCTAACCCAAGAGCATCATAGTCGGTTCAAGAGCCCGAAGCATCCTTGCTAGTTACAGCTCTCCCTCGTCCGGTTCTACCCCTATCACTGAATTCTTCATCCCTATCACGATCTCGAAAGTCTTCCATTTCCTACTAGGAAGATCGGGAAAGTCTTCGTCGTATAGGTAGGTAAAGAACGAGGGGGTCTTCGAGACTATGAATCTTTCATCTTTTCCCCTCCCGCGATAAGGACGTGCCTAAGGATGCTACTTTGAACGGGCGTGCTTCTTTCTATGGAGGCGCGCAGCACTTTGGACGTGCTTTACCGGCAGATGCATGAGTCGGAACGTAATAGCTAGGAACGTCGTGGGAGGAGAATAAGCAAAATTTGTTGCATAATCCAAGTAAGAGTCAACATCTCGCTAATCAAAATCATCATCACGAGCAGTAGCTGAAACTGCTAGTCGATCTATCGGATCAACTTCTGCCTACCCCAAGGATCGTCGGGAGTGTTTTTTCTTCAACGGGAGGCCGGCCTATTATCCCACCCACGTCTATCCATAAGTAGTGAGAGCGAGCTTGGTTCTCCGGCGCCTGGCTGTTTCCCCCTTCCGGTCCCCCCGGTTGGGCCAAGCTAATGAGATCCGGGCTCAGCCCATTTGTAGTAAACGCAGCTTAAACACTATCACTATTCCAAAACATTGATTTTTCAATGAAACAAAACCCATACTAGTTATTCCCACCCGGGGCACTTGATTGATCAGAAGAAACGTCCACTTCTTCCCCCTTATGCTATGGGGGTCGTTAGCGCTACCAGTGCATCTGTTCCTCTGCCGCTACCCTTAATAATGCCTTCTGTCAGTATGAGTGAGCGTGTTTCCCAGCTCCCGGTCTTTCTAAACAACAACGGGTTCTAATAAATTCAGCCTTGTCATGGGGTTAGAATTCATAAAGGTGGATAGATATGGCTGCAGTAGATTCTTCCGGCCGAGTCCCAGTGGCAGAGTCTTGAGGCACGGATCCAACGTCAAGTTCAATTACTCCAACAGTCTGGCGGACGGAATTTTCGAATGCTCGGACCGTCATCGTCTTTCTCTTCATATCTCCATGCCCCAGCCCCAGGGCCTTTACACTACTCAACGTGCAAACATTCAAACTACTCCCATTATCAATCAACACTGCAGGTACTATCTGGGCCGACAAGACACCAAAATAGAAAGCGGGTGCGTGTGGGTTCTCCGGGATCTCATCATCGGAGAAGGTAATCACCCTAGGCGCCATGATTTGTCCGACCAAGTCGGCCAGCCTTTCGGGAGTGATATAGTATTTTACATGGGCCTTTTGCATAACCTCCTCAATCATTTTCTCTCGGTGATGTTCCGGTTATCAATAGATCAACAATTGAGATCCGCGCGGGGATTTTCTTCAGTTGTTCCGCCACATTCTACTCTGGCTTCTTGAGAGCCTTGTGAAAGGCCTCTGTTGCTGGGTCTTTCTCTACTGCTTTCTCCTTTCCTTTGTCCTTCCGTGGTTCTCAAACGGTCAGGTTTGAAGCATCGTCCCGACCTATTTCCTATCTCAGCACATTCTTCACCCTCTTTCTTCTTCACTTTCACTGCTACCGTCCTGGTTTCATATGTCCAAGGCACCTTTGAAAGCCTTACCTTCCCTTACTTATAGAAAAGGGTGGGGTTGAGATAACGATAGGTGAAGGTTTAGGGATAGTGATGGTGGCTGGTGCGTGGTTCTGAGGGTTCTGTGGAGGCGTGGTAATGGGAATAGGTGTTGGGGTAGGTTGAAGAGGGACATGGATGGAATTGGTGTTGGCCTAGGTTGTGGTGGGATGGTAATGAGAGCGAGCTGGTGCGGGCCTTGGTTGATGGTTGACATGGATTGGGACGGGTTGGTTGAGTGCGAATTTTTTGTTCTGTATGTTTCTGTGGTCTGGCTGGAGGGTATTTTAGAAGTCTTCACTGAGCCGGCTCAGGCTTACTTCTATGGGGTCTGCCTTTCATTGAATTGAATTTCAGTGAGAGTCACAGGTGAGGGTTGTGGGTAAGGGAGGCTGACAACTATGGATGGCTAGCTCGGGATAGCCGCCGTCGAGAATGCTGCGTGTGGGGCCTTACCAGTGAATGGTGTTGAAACCTAGCCCTATAAAGGAGTGTTGGACCTACAGGGCTCTAGTTACGTGGGGGCAAGCATATGTTTGTGTCTGTCCAAGCAAGCATATTTGTGTGCATTGATTGATAGAAGCGGCGAGTTTTGGTTGAGACAAGCTATCGCAGGAAGTGAGGCAAGCTATTTTAGCTTGTTTAGTTGTGGTGTTTTGGAATTCACTTCTCTAAGAACTGAAAAAAGATTGGATCTTGTGCGCCGGCTATGCGTCAGGTCTCTCTCTCCCGCGAGGCAGCTTTGTCTTTTCTATCTATCTTTCATAAATTCATATTATGGGTCTCAGAAATGGGTTTGAGATTTTCCATAAAGAAAGAAAGACATCAATCAATAAAGCAATCAATCAAGAAAGAAAGATGGCAGGATTTTTTATTTTATTACTCACTATGCCGAGATAGATTTGTTCTATCCGCGTTCATCCATCACAGCGAGTTTGGATGGCGCGCCCCGAGAGAGAAGTAGTCGAAAGGTGCATGCGTTTGAACGTATGTCGGATCGGCTTGCTTCGCCGGCTTCTCTGACTTGATTCTTCTCTGAAGGCTAGGTCAAGTAGCCTTCCACCGAATCAACGGATGGAGAGAAGCGCGCAAACAGAGCCGGACGTTACTTAGGCAATGCCGACCGGCACTTCAACCACTGAAATAGCAGCTAATTCTTTAAATAATTCTCAATGTTGCCGAAATCTCTCAATAAAGCAGCTAGGCCGTTTTCCTATCTCTAAGGGGGCTTTACCCTGACGCAAGTAGTCTCCGCGGCTATACTATATCAAATAGCCTAGAGCGCTACTGTACTAGTTTTTGTCTGGTTCTTTGCTAGCCAGACACCTGTCAACCAACCATCCTGCAACTATCAGTTCTTTCGCAAGCCAAGCCAATATGCCTTGATCCGCCCGAGGAGAATCCGAGTGAAAGCAGCAACCAGAGTGGTAGTAGCGTGTGTCAGCAAACAACTCTAAGCTGAACTGATTACAGATAGGTAGTGCATTCTCTGAGGTGAGTGAAGTGCCCTACTTCTATCTTACGGGTAGTGGTAGTGTAGCTGGGCTATTGATCCTGGTGAAGGAGCCCTATCAAGTAAAGGCCGGGCGAGGGGTGATAGAATAGCAAGCAGGGTCACTTCCGCAAGCAAAGGAAAAGACCCTTCCGGTGAAATCTGTAGCGCAGCAGCCAACCACCTATTCTAGTAACGTAACGTACTGGCATTCAAGCAAGCGCAAGCATGAGGCAGCGCCGCAAGGAACCCAGAGCCTGCGAAGTACTAACCCCAAAACAAAAGTCAAAAACAGCGGCCCGCAATTTCATTGCCTGTTCAAATAAAGCAAGCGGTTAGAAAGCAACAGCAATCCCTACCTACCCCACCCCAGTCCATCCCGGATAACGACCATTTAAGCACCTCTGGAAGCAGACAGAAAGAGATGGCAGAGTCGGCGCCTGTGGATTCAGACTCCGAAGGGGGGGAGGAGGGGATACATTATGGAAGCTAACACTTCCTTAAGGAAAGACATAACCTTACGGTAGCTACGTAGCTGTGCTTTCTCTCTCCCTTTCATAGCTGTAGTAGAGGCAGTTCAGTAGCAGTGGTAGGGCACAGCACAGTAGTTGCTGTTCTCTTCTCTGTTGCATAGGGGGTAGGCAACTCAAGCAAGACAGAACTACAGAGCTAACTAAGCAGTAGCCACCTGAAGACAGAGGAGCACCTGAATAAAGAGCCAACCCTCTTACAATCGCCCTGTAGTTTTCTTCGCTGGAGCGCAGGTTTGGAACTCGGGCTATAGCTATACTATATGCCCGGGCTTGTTGAAGCTATGAAGCATATTTTAGTATTCCATTCCGTTTTTCAGCGGCCTAATACCGCTCGGCCTGAAAAAACTTTTTTTAGTAGAGAGAGAGGGGCTTTTTGCGAAAGGCTATCAACGTATACGTATATAGATATAGTGAGTGTGCGTGCAGGGTGTAGGTATACCACTTACGAGAAAGAACCCCAAGTCAGTAAATAAAGTAGTTAACCAAACACAAGTAAGTAGTTCGTCAGTCCTTCCTCCGACGCCTCCCGTTCATTCTTCTTCTCAATTCATGTTTGTTGTGTTGTTCCGTTCATAGGTCCCAAGCCTTCTTAGAAAGCCCTCCTCCCTCTCCTTAAGTTAAAAAAAAAAAAGAATGCTGCTTGATTGAACGAACATTGTAAGAACCTTTCTAACTGACACCCCTGCCACCCACGTCTTTTTTTTCTTTTGAACAAAGCCCTAATTTTATTTCCTTTTGATTTGAGTCCATAATAACTGGCAGGTTTAATTAATGAAAAGAAAAGCGGAGGCCCGCCATCTGCTAGCATTGTGGTTTGGAATCGATTCTTTTTCAATGGCCCACCCTTTCTTTGAACCTTGTCAATGATCGAACTTAAAGATATGAACTGAGTGCCATTTGATGAGTAACTGAGAACAAGGGAGAGGGATATGGAAAGGATGAAGTAATGAAAGAGGAAGTCATTGCTAGTAGTAACGACTTGTCACGATCCATTGGTTCATATAGAATCCATGTCCTAGGTGTATCAAAAAACATTCTTTTCGCTAAGCGTATATAATAAAATAGAGTGAAAGGGTCCACCCCGAAACCAAGGGGGTTCTAACTAACAGCTGAGTCCTCTCCGAACCGCAGGAGATAGTTGCCCATCATACGGCTCACCAACTTCACTTGCCTCTATGGGAGGCTCGCTCCGGGCGGGTTCGGATCACTTACAATACACGGCTCTACGAAGGGGTGGGTTAGGAACGTTTTCAATATGATTCTTTTCCCGTATTTGTTCTATGAGAAATGCGAGACGAAAAAGGAACCCGACTGGGAAATGCGAGTCTGTTTTGTCCACTTTCTCCATCCCCCTCTATCAAAAAAAGGAAGGCGAGCTTGCTTCTTATTCCCGTGTTCGATCTCTTCCATCTCTGCCCCGCTCGTTGTCACCTATGTTGAAGAAAGGGTTGGAACCCTGTAGAGAATGAAGAGGAGCCAAGGTTCTTCCTCTCAACAGTGCTTCTCGAGGCTCTACTCTCCCCCCTGAATAAGTAAGGCCCCGTTAGCCTGGGGGGATAAGGAATAAGGATTGAAGCCCCCTTAGCTCTGCCAGGGACTGGACAGGGGTTAGCTCTGTAAATGTGTAGAGCCAAGTGTAGTGTGGTGTAGTAGTAGGCACTTCTAGGCCCCTTCCCGGCTACTGGATGACTCCAGCGCTTTGGGTACTACGGACCCTCTGCCATCCATTGCAGCAGAGCCGTTTCATGAGCGGGGGGGCTAAGCGCAGTTCTTTGAATCAAACGTTGAATGAAATCGATTCTTTTTTAGATATCAAAACCTAGGATAGATGGATGGATCTATCTTTCTATTCATATATATTACTAAAACAAAAAATGGATTTTTTTATATAGTTAAGTAGCGTAGCAAGAAGCCCCAAATCCTTGATTTGGCCAGGAAAGACTGCACTGCTTTGGGCCCAGGAAGCGAAGGGAATGAGCTCGGCTGCTTCTCCTCCACACTTATTTTTCTCCGTGCTCGTTCCGCATGCGCTTCGCGTGCCATTGGCGCTTTGCTCTCCTCTTTATTCTTCATTGGACGGTTCGGATGGACTTCGCCGTTCTTTACCAACTAAAATAGAAAAGGCTGTATCACATCGAGATGTCTATTCGTTTTCCGCCCCCAATGAAATGGAGAATTTGTAACCCCCTATTTATACTGTACTTTTTGGCCCTTCATCTTTCTGAATCGAGGCCCGACCCGGCTCGCGTCGTTCCAACAACCGGCGGGGAGCACCTCAGTATACGATCGCGCACAGTAACTGGGAGTCCCTATTACACCTAAGGTCAACTTCAATTCACCAAACCAAGGTTCATCTCATGTAGTGATTGTGGACTCATACAAGGATATTGAGTAGACGGTTGATGTATCAGACTCGACTCTATCTTTCGTAGCATGCATTCCCATCCGTGTCGCAACTGGATTCGATAAGCTACGTGTCCGGTGCACGGAGAACTGCCTTCGGTCCCCCAAACTGACTTACTCGTGGCAACCTTCCGGCCGCCCAACGACCTATAACGCTAGTCACTACTCCCACTGGGGCTAGGAAGTAAGCCCCACAACCCAAAGCGGCGAAGAACAAATAGAATTTGCTACAAAAGCCGGCTAACGGGGGTATTCCTGCGTA
>QANT01006177.1:82500-90000 GCA_003254885.1 Purshia tridentata
CGCTTGTTAGTCTTGCCCCTACCTTTATTTATGGGATATTTGAAGAAGCGCAGGTTTGGAGCCCGGGGCTTTTCCCCAACCTATACAAGGTGCTGGTCTCGATCTCGCTTGGTGGTGCCCCTCTCGATGATTGTTGATTCAACATTGATTTTGTGCTTGAGTTGGAGGGCCCTCCCTCCATCCATCGATTCAAGTAATTCGCTATCGGAATTTTTTCCGCCGCGAATCTCATGCCATGCTTCTTGTTTCTCCGAATCAGTTCCTAGTGTCAGTCAATCAAGATTCGCCATCAAGAGAGGGAAGAGCCTTTACTTTAGGTTAGGCCGGTCTCGTCATTCACGCAATTCCCCCGTCCATCGATCGATCGCGCGAGTACGCATCCAGTCAGCACATAGCGAACGAAAAAAGCATTCATCCCCTCAATCAAAATGTCTATCAATTGATCCCTATTCATTCGGTCAAAGTCTCACCCTTGAGAGGTGCACCATGTTGATAGGAATCGGCAAAGACCTTCTTGTACACATCCTCGAGGGCTGCATTCATGGCAATCATCACTAGTTTCTCCCGAGGGCATGGTATGGCTTTGTTCTTGGTGTTGTTTAATAGATGTCGAGTGCCGCTTTTCCCCGTCCGAGAATCTCCATCTGCTCTAAGTGGGCGGGCTATAATCCTTATGTCAGGTTGGTTGTTCAAAAGACTTTTTCTCTTTACCCTTTGCATCTTCATCTTTTCGAAAGCCCAGACCCATTCTTCTGGATCTTCATTAGTCCGGTGCAAAGCCTCTTCAATAAAGACCTCTTTCTCTCTTTCTTTTCTTTCTCCCTTGATTGAAAGAGGATAAGCGCTATCCATTGAGTAAAGGAGTGATTCGGGCGGTTGGTGGCCCCCTCGAGAGTTGCGGGTCCTTGCCGCGGGGTAGCTCACGCTCAAAACTCCTCCGACACGAGTCCTAGTCGTTGCGGTGCGGTCCGTTTCCCGGCTTCGCTTGCGCGATTTGCACTTCTGATTGGTTCCATCCATCCCCGACCCTCGAGTATGAAGGGGTCAGTCAGTCAAGCGGTTCGGGTTCTCGGTCGGTTCCCGTTCGCCTGCCCCCCCGTAGCCCATTAGTGGGTAGGGTAGTAAACTTAGAGGGCGCCCGCCTCCTCTTCAGACGTGTCCTCGACAACCTGGCGGCTGTTCGGTCTCCGGGGCGGGAGTGCTTGGTCGCTGGGGTTTCCTTTTCCTCAACCAATTCGGTTGTGTCAGCCCGGTCTAACATTTTGTTATGAGCTGGCTAGACAAAGATGGATTGAAGGTAAGATAGATTTTAGTTCAAGTGGCACAGGACCTTCGATCGACCATAGGGCGTATTCTACCCTTACCGAATTCATTCTATTGAAGCGTAAAAAGCTCCTTCTCATGTTGCATTTCTTTGGTTTGGAAGTTCCAGAATGTTGTCTGTGGATTTCTAACAAAGGAAAGCCCCCTTATGTTATGCCATTTGATTAATTAAAGTTCCGTGCTGCTCGCCACTCCCCGAGGCCAAGGACGGGGTCGAACCGTCATTCCAGGATTTGCAGTCCGATACATTTCCATTATGTTACCTAGCCAAACCCGCCACCTCGTGTGCCAAAGTAAAACGGTTGTTCCTCCTTCCCCGCTCCCTCTTTTTCTACATATGCGGCGGCGGGTTACCAGAGAGAAGAGGGGACAACTTCTTTCTCCCTTGCCTTGCTCAATTTTCCTTTTCTGATTGAAAGTAGCAAGCCACTCCACTACTGGTACAGAGGCCAGATAGAAGGTTGTTTCCTCTATATGTTCAGGCAAAGAACAGATAGAAGCCAGCTTTTGTCTTGTAAGCAACCATGCCTATATAATCGAATTTTGCTTACCAAAGTGGTCTTACTAAAAGTAAATAAGCAACCAGTTCCGTTCCATAGGGCCAGCAGCTTTCTTTATCTCGCTTGCCGTTAGTCCGTCTAGCGCCTTTCGGTTGGGGTCGGTTAGACCGCTTGGGTTATATTTTATAGTCTCGAAGGCAGTCAACGTGTCAGCCATTCTTCTCCCATTAGACTTGTAAATCTTTGTGCTCTTTTTCCTTCTCTCTTCCAGTTCTCTCCCTCTACTTTAGGGCGGAGAATACCACTCTATCAATAACAAGAATAAAGTAGCAATTCAGTTTAAAATGGTTTGAGCTTGGAAGCAACCTACTATCTATCGATAGGCGAGAACAGACTGCTATTGGCTGCTTCGCCTATCTATTCTATTATGGCCGGCTTGGAGACATCAGAGGAAGACCATCATCTCTATCCGGGTACAATCATAGCCTCATTCATTCGTTGAACCTTGGGGATAACCATTAGCATTGAGGTCAATCACCACACCACCTCTATCATACATACGACATTACATGACGCGAGAGTGCATGGTCAACACACACCTAAAGCGCCTACGTTCCGCTTGCAGCCAATACAACCACAACCTAACTTGCACGAGATTCAACAACCGAAACTACTGGGGGACGGCATCCTCCTATAATAGTTTTAGCAGTACTGAACAAGCGAGTCATCGGTCCCCAAAAAAAGGAACTCGCTTAACTCGCTAGGCCTTCGGAACAAAGGTGATTCTGTTCATGCTTCAGATGATCTGGCTAATTATATATCCCTATATCTAATTATCTACTCTTCTTCTATTAGAAAGGCGAACCTATAGGCCTGTTTTAGCGCGTTTCCACAAAGGTAACCGGTTAGGTTGACTTTGGAAACGCTACTAAGGACCGGTTGAAGAATGAAAAACGTCCGCTAACGCCCACAGGATAAGATCTTTTTTAGATCAGCAACGAATGTCTTGTATCTATGAAGAAAGATTTCTCCCGACCCTGAATGCCATACCTTGCTGAAGGCGATTCACGAGAGAATCGCGCATAGTTCCGTTTGACCGAGATGTGAATGCCCGTGATCTGCTCGGTATAGTGATGGATTTCATGGCCGACGTCTAACCGGCACGAATACGCCGACATGAAACGAGTTCCCCGCGGAGCATTTTTTCTTTCTTTGTCAGCCGACTTGAAAGGTGCTCTCAGTGTACCGCCATACGCACCCAGACATTAGACCAATTGTGGCTGGCCTAACAGTTTCCAGAATGCCGTTGTCATGATGTTGATCCGGCTTCTGCGACTACGGCATCCGCGTAGCTCCGAATACGCGCATTGGAGCTCTTCGCTCGATGTCCCGGGTCGCTCTGTGTTGTAAACCGCTGTTTCGTCGGGCGGTGGCTTATTTCTAACACCCCCTTACTAGATCAAACAAATAAAGCTCCATTGAATGAATCAACTTCTCCCTCCGGGTCAATGGTTCGGGGAAAAGCCTATCTCAGTGATGTTCAAAAACGGGAAAAGCGTCGTTCGAAAACTCGCGTTAGCTCGTTTTGGACCACCTTCTACAGATCAAAGTTCCATTGATTCATCTATCTCAAATAGGGAAAAACTGAATCAAGAAGGGGTCAGCTGAGCGGGTAGCCGGTCGTCGGCTAGGAGCTCTGGCCGGCAACGAAGCTAAAGCTTCACACTGGTCCACTCACAACTTACACGGCTAAGTTCCAACTCTATGTTGATAAGAAAAAAGAAAATCCCCTAAGAAAGAAGAAGACTTTCAACTATTCCAACAGAAAGGGGCAATTCAAATGCTCCATAGATAACCCCCTGTGTCTCGTTCCCGTCCAACTCACCGGGAGATCGAAGTATGGGTCCGGGGGGCAGGCGGGGGTGGTTGAAGACCAAGTTGCCAGGGCCCGGAGCAGTTGTTGATCCCATTGATCCAGAATCATTTTTCCGAGTGAAAGATACATGGACCATTGGTTGCCCGATTCAGAGAGCCAGCAGCGAGCCGCTAGGTGTACTAGTAGTCGCGATTCTATTCTATAAATAAAAAATGTTCCCCGGATTCAGAGCAAGGGGCAGCTCAATTACTTACTTATAAAAATAAAGTAAAGGACGAGTTTGAATCTCGTTGTCCCTTTTAAATAAACGGAGTAGCTCTTAAGCCGCTCTCCTTCTTTCAAGTGTAGGAATTCCAGATTTAACAATTGGGCGCCAAGGTGCTCCGACATTCGTGACCCCAAGGGGTTCGTCGGGGCCGGTTAGCCCTGGTCCAGTAGATCTCTCTATCTCCCTAGTGGTCGATCCCCCGGGGCCTTAGGTCGATTTCTTCCAGATCCTTTCTCTGAATAACTGACTGAAGGAAGCAGCCCGCTACCTGGTTGGCGAATAGCAGCGCTTGTCCGCGAGCTAGATGCGTAATCGAACTAGAAACCAAACTAGCGATAAGCAGGTAGGAGAGTGACCAGGCCGGATATCGGTACTTTTTTAAGTGGTAATTGATTGGTTGAGTCAGCCCCAACCAAAATTTAATTTATCCTTCCTCTTTCTCCCACTGCTCGGTCGGATACGGGTCGAAGGCAGGCGAAGAGTTGACACAAGTTGCACTTCTCGTTCTCTAGTTCTCAACCGTGACAACTTCTTTGTTTGTATCTTTTCACCCCGGAAATAAATATGTATTTCCTGACAAATATGCGATTGAAGCAGGAGTTAAAGGAAAAGCGACCAAAACACGTGTTTTTGATATACTTTTTGTCAAGGCCTCATTTTTTTGGCGTTAGGATAGTTTTCCATATCTGGCAGCTTGATGCTTGCTTTACCGAACCCATTAGTACTGGCCGACTCGGCTAACGCTAGGGGTTCTAATGCTTTCTATAGCTTCTAACTATGACCCACTGCCTCTTTACCATCTTAGTGACTCATTGACTGCTAAAATGCTTCGTCTTCAACCTTTCCTGCCTGTTTTTAATAATGTAAAAAAGCGTTCTCTCTCCCCGATTCTAAATAAGTCCTAAGGGCGACCGCTGGAGCAGCTCGCATTGCTGGTTCGATCCCAACCGTCCTTGAGTAGTAGACCAGTATCCTTCTTGTCTTCTCGTCCTCTTGCTGAAGCACACCTTCATTGACGACTCCTTCCGTGCCTTTGGATAGAGCCTTGTTTTAGGACTTATGGCATTGGGCAAGTAGGCTCCATTAGATACAGCTTTTTCACACCATTGCGCAGTAGAAACTAAAGCCTTTTCTGGGCCAAGGAATCGTTTTTACCTTCCCTTTCTTTTTTGGGCTGTGTTTCCTAGAGAGAAGGAGGGTTATCCTATTTCAGTGCATACGGCTTTATAGAAAAACTAACCGAGGGGCCTTTGGTTCGTACTCTAATCTGTTTACTTTGAACTACTCGCTTGGTAACTTCTACCCACCGACCCACCTATATATTCTATTATCATATGCTGCTCTTTCGCCCTCTCTTCTCTCCCTATTGGTCTAGCCTAACGGCTTCCTTCGTTGGCTTCTGCCAATTGTATGTCTGCTTGCGGAACGGAACCTAATGGAACGCGGATGGACTCGAAATAACTAGTGGCCGAGAAGGAACGGAAGTAGGTCGACTGCTAAGGAGAGAACGGAGTAGCTTGACCATAAGGGAAAGAGCTATTGCTACCAGAAAGCCAGAAAGAACAAATTATCAGATCACTAAGGACTGTGTTACCCTCTATTCTTTCTATCAGTCAACAGCTCTCTCTTTCGTATACGACATTTAGTACTTCCTCTTTGGCCTGGCAGAAATCTATCAACCCCGGCAACCTCCAGGGAACAGCTGCGCTCCATGCGAAGGAAGCTAAAAAGAAGCTAAAGAGGGTAGCGTCTCACTCCGATATACGTTCTATTTTTACCCAGAAGCAAAGAAAGAGTACGCCAGTTTCAAATGGACACGAGCCTGGTCGAGATTCAATATACTATTGTAAGCCCCAGCGCTTGAGGCGCTTACTCCTATCCCTTTCTTTTTAAAACCATTTAGTGTAGCAAGGATGGGACCTGATCGCACCACCTCTCTAAACTACGGTATCGGGGTTAGACAATTCCACATACTTGGATCAAAATGTTAAAAACATACACTTTCGTCTTGGAAGGAGGTCAAGCGGTTAACACTTTCTGGATTGACCAGTCGAGCCACTCCATTCTGCTTCTCGAGCTCGATAGGCCAGCCCATATGGTTCGGTTGTTGAGCGAGTAGCGCTCTTTCACTTACTCCTCGGGGCCCCCTCTTGGATGTTGGGAAGGTGGTAAATAAATATCAAACGAGTATATTCTTCCCGGATACCGAAAGACAACAGAAGCTAGGTCTTAGGACGAAAGAACGGTTACCTTACCCACCATACTTTTCTTTTCCCACCCACCCACCGCCACTAGTTTTTAGTGAAAAATGAGCAGCTTCAGTAGCAAAAATATAGATGGGAACAGAAGCAAAGGCATTTGACCGAGTGGACCCATAACCACCTATGGCAGAGCCAGAAGCATATCTAGTAGCAGACGCAAAGAGAGCATAGCCAGGTTACAGGGCTAGAGATTAGCAGATCTATATTCACCAGTCCAGTTTAACCTGCTGCATTAGTAGCGGGGATATCGCCTGTAGCAGAGGAAGCAGTAGATTCATACGTAGTTCCAGGTAAAGCACCACCCAGATGTACATACCTAGTGTTCTTACTTTATGAGGCACGAACTACAGGGTAAAAAGCAGGAGTAGTAGAATCCTACTAAGTACCGGTTCGAGAGCCAGCCCTTCAGCACCGATCGGTACAACAGGAAAACCATCTCCAGTACTGCAACTGGCATCCTCGCGGTCAGTTCTTCGATGGACCTTTCCGCAGCCTCAAAAAGGCTAGATTCACGCAGAGGCTATTTCTGCTCTCAGAATCTTGAAATGGGGTGTCTTAGATATCACATATGACCTCGAGGACCTCAAACTCATGATTTCTCAGGCAAGATTTTAGACATGCACGTCCGGGTGTTTCCTGTCACTATCTCTCTTGCCAGTCAAACCAGTAAACCTCCTCTCTCTTTCGTTCAGAGAGCTGTGAAGACTTAGAGATTTTACCTCTTTCTTCATGATGTTTTTTGTATCGATACAGGTTTCAGCACTTTTTTACCGCCAATTCCTATTAAAAAAACACGGGAAAACAGACTGAGAGCTCGTTTAAGCACGTAAAAATATTTAGTTTACAACCCCATTGTGTACCCGGAGATGTAAATACCTCTTCACGCCGCATAGATTCTTAGCTTCTGAAGCACCCGAAAAAGAAGAAGGATGGGGGGGGTCAGAAACTTCTGAAAAAAATTCCGTTTCCCGGACGAAATCGGGGTTCTAGTAAGTGGGGAGTTGGAGTTTTTTGTCGGGCTCCACTTACTAGACCATGAAAAAAGTTCCGTTTTCCCGGGCCCTGTACTTTTGATTAAAAAAGTAGGATCAATCCTGTTGAGGCATGAACATCTCCTCCGTTCCTGCCCGCGGACTGTAATCTCGAGATTGAAAGCCTTAAAACTCTCTTGGTGCTTTCTGCGGTCACTAACACTAAGAGCATGCGCCTACCCGCTTCACTCTATCATGAGAATAGTTCAGGATGTCAATCCCTTAAGCACTGAGCTAGCTA
>QANT01006177.1:100000-119848 GCA_003254885.1 Purshia tridentata
CCCCTCGTTTTACCTTCAAATTACCCACATGCCCTCTCTCTATTATATCTTATTTCGCAACTCGGGTCGAGGAGTCACGGATACGGATAAAAAGCGACGCCTTCGTTCTTCGCCTTGATGTTGATGGCTCGAACTCGTATATAGGCAACTCTTCTCGAGGCGCCCTTTAATTCGTTGATTGCACGAAATCCCATTCCCTGGTCTTTCTTTTCAACCCGCTCGGGCGTTCCGTACTGATGAATTGGAGCAGTTGCTGAAATCAGAAGAAAAGCTAGGGGATTCTAGTATCAAAAATTGGATGGCAATGCCTTACGAATTGGATTCGAACCAATTAACCTACTTTCACTTTAGTAGATCGTGACGGGTTCATTCTAAAACGAAACAGCTGCTTCGGGGTCGGCTTAACCATCTGTACCAACGGTCTCGACTGATAAGGAGAGGAAGCTGCCGTCGGGACATAACTCCAAACCTTGCAGAGGAGATACGCCAGCTACCCGGAATCACGGAAAAAGACAGCCAAGGCCCATACTTTCCGTTCTTTCAATCAGAGGACAAGCAACAACAGGCACCAAAGGTGGTTTAATACGCCTCAACAGACCCCGTTCTTTGAGCCCACTCGCTCGTTCTATAGAGGCACCGGAGGCGCCGCGTGCTCGACCAGAGGAGCCGCGAGCTTTACTTTACGACAAGAGCGGCACGGAAGGGCTGTTTTTTGGTCAATGGATGGATTTCATAGAAGGCCAGAAGGCCAAGAAAACAGTACAGCAGGCCCAAAAGCCCAAAGCAATAAGACAAGGATTTCGTGGACAGGCCCACAAGAACCAATAAGCAGTAAAAAAACAGAGGCATAACTACTGAACCGTGTCGATACAAACAAGGTAGCTCAGAAAGAAACCCCGGAAAGAAAAACTTAACAAAACTAAAAACTCAGACCAAGATGGGGGGGAGGACCGGGTAATCCATCAGCAGTAAGAACGCGAAGCAGGGAAGGTGGTGGTCGTTCGACCCAACATTGAAGTCCCACCTCCCGACCGGCAAGCGATGCAGCTCGATGAGCTGCGAGATTCGCTTCTACCCCAATCCTTCAGAGAAACCCAGCTGTCTTCTTCTGATCCGCATGATTCTCGGGCAAATCGTCCAATTTCCCGTAGAATTTTGTGACTATTTAGAGTCTTAATCAGGTCCTGATTATCACTCTCCCTACCCCACTTCGCTTTGCTCAGCCCCTCATGTTCAAACGAGCTGAGATCTCAAGACCAAGGTTTTGTTTTCCTCAGCAGCAAGAGTGGATAAACTGGAAATAGCTTTGGCAGCTCCTCCACAAAAAGCCCTCTTCTCATCCCTGATAATAACACCCAGCCCCGCAACACCCGAAGTGGAGTTCCATGCTGCATCTGTGTTGACTTTTACAAAGGGAGGCTTGTGGGGTTCCCCAAGATGCTTGGTAGCTGGAGGATTAATTGCAGGTCTGATGCTTCTGTGAACAGAGACGTATTCGTTCATGAGATCCATTGCATTCCTCAGGGCAAACATCGGAGAAAGTTGCTGATCCCTATCAGCACAGCGTGCCTTCCAAATCTCCCACAGAATAAAGCTCACCATGGTAAGAATTTGACCCTTTTCCACTTTAGATAACTCTCTCTTTAAAAGATCAATGAGCCATGCATCCAGAGTAGTTATCTTAGCCTTGTCAATTCTGTAACTTAACGGGCATCCGAACCCTCAACCCATGGGCATAGTAATAAAATATGCTCATTTCATCATATGTGTTGCATAAAGGCACCGAAGGTAAGTAGTTGCTCGACCGTTAGGGAGAGGAGGGAGCTTCTAGTCAATCTTCTTCTGTGTAAGTTGTGGAAAGTGGGCAGTGCATTAGAAAAAGCACGCCATAAGAAGTTTATAATTTTTGGAGTTGATCTAGTGCCCCAAATGTTCTTCCAAATAGATGAATCAATCTGATGAGAAGAGCGGGATGATGTAGGCTGAGATCTCACTGTTTTTGTATGTTTCCAATCGTAGCCACTCCTAACAGTGTATGAACCCGATTTGTCCCAAGGCCAAACAAGTCAGGAGTTCTCAAATCATTTAGAGGAATTCGTCTAATATAGGAGGGGTGAAATGAAATGAATACATAGGGGCCAAGTTCTAGCTTCTAGAGTCATGATCAATCAAAGAGCTGACAAGATTAGGAACCAAATCTGGTCTAGGAGCAGTCGCACAAATTGGGCCAGTGTGTGGGAGGTTCTGAAAGAAATCATCCTCCCGGTCCTATTCCCATCCATCACTTGCAGCCCCCCTAAAAATGATGTCTCTGCCCTCTAATATGCTTCCCCAGTCCCATATCCAATTAGTAGAGATCAAGATGGGGAGACTCAAAATGATACTCCTCTCTGAATCGAGAGGTATCAGATCGAAGTAACATAAGTCATGTATTATAATTGAAGTTATTTCCGGGAGAACAAAGTGTATTTATGAGCGCATGAGAGGACCAATGAGACAGAACACTGTTGGATGCATTCCTTCGCTAGCAGGTCTTCGGCCCATTTCAATTGAAGAGTCTTCGGTCAGTAATCTCGTACTCTCGACCGGCTCGAACCACTACGTTATCCATGTTCCGGCTCATTCGTATGCTCATCCTATTCATGTCACCAGAACCTGTAATAAACCATCATTTCAAACCATCCGGGAATCTTTGGATATCAGGAGCGCCGAACACCGAAAGTGAAGTAGCTCCTACCTACAGGAGCATCTGCCTTTGTGAGGTCTGAGGTCAACGGTAATATGTCACCCTGCTTTAATGATAGTACTCTTTCCATTAGGAGCTTCCCCCAGCTGAGCCAGGCTACTTCTAATAAAGAATATAAATTAATAATGAATATAAATAAAGTATAAAATTCATATAGCAAGCATGGGCGATAAACGAATTTCTTTATTAAATATTAGATCGATTCCAGAGGTCGGTCTTCTGTCTGATGAGAATAGGCTCAGGCTCTGTACAGCCATTTTAGTATTTTTTTATGGCGCGAATCCCGTTAGAAAAATTCCGGTCTTAAGCAGCCCTGGTATAGTCGTCAATCAGTTGGATTACCATTCTCCATTATTAGTTCTGGGGTGAAGGACTTCGGCCTCTTTTAAGCAGAAAGCATTCCAAGCTACCTTTCTTGTTGCTTGTCAATGCACAGAACCATGTGCCATTCAATAGAAAATTCCTCTCCTGTAGTATAGGGTTTCTTTCCATTACTGGCTTCAGACTAGAAACTGAAGATCTGGTAAAGTGTGAGTCCGACGAGTTGGGTTCTCAAAATTTATGAAAGAGATTTTAATATTCCTAAAATTCAATTAGATGCCAAATCTCGAAAGCCCCCTTTCATGGTTGTAGAAAAGGTTTTTTTGTTCGAATGGTCGTACAATAACAAGTTTTTTAGTATATAGTCTTCGATGAAAGAAAGAGAACAAACAAAAAAATGATGGGAACAATCAGTATTGGTGATGCAAGCATTGCTGTATTAGATCCAAAGGTTTTTTCTTGACCTAGGATGGGACTCTTTAATATTGAAAGAAAGTAGAACCAGAACATCGGATGTTTATTTAGGTTTGGAACCCTCTCTTTTTTCCCCTTTCAAACAAATCGAAATGATTGAAGTTTTTCTATTTGGAATCGTCTTAGGTCTAATTCCTATTTCTTTGGCTGGATTATTCGATACTGCATAATTTAAAATACAAACGCGGTGATCCGTTTTTTCCTTTGATTAATTAACATCTATTTTTTTTTTACCTCCTCCTTTCTTTAATCCACAGGAGGTAAAATTCAGGTTGCTTTTCAAGTTAGTGAAGTTATTTCATTGTAATTAGACCTAACAAGAACGGAATCACGCTCTGTAGGATTTGAACCTACGACATCGGGTTTTGGAGACCCACGTTCTACCGAACTGAACTAAGAGCGCTTTCTTATCACAGTAGATACGACTGTAAAGAAAAGGATTTTTTTGTACCCCCAATACATCTTGCTTGCATGCATATAGTCTCATTAAATTAAAGATTTTTTATGTCCCCAATTTGAATCGATTTCAATGGGTCCCTCGTTACTGCCCAGAGGAGAAGAGAAGTAATAGGTAGGAATGACAGGATTGGGACCCGTGACATTTTGTACCCAAAACAAAGGCGCTACCAAGCAGCGCTACATCCCTTTCAATTGGTCTACGATGGTCATTGTAGAGAATCCCTGCCCTGTTTTCCAAATCGTTATTTCCTCCATCGATATAAAATTTCTCTTGCCATTTCTTATTTTTGGTCTTTATTGATTTATATACTCATCATCATCCCGCCGCTCCTACCAACGCTTACTTACTTATGAGCAAAAGGGGTTATAAATAAAATAATCAGCCCTTTGAATAAGCGAGGCTTTCCCGATAGAAATAGTTGCATGCGAAAGAGATCCCAATTCCGTGTATCCGGTTAAGCAAGCCCTGCCGCCAGCTTCCACCCAGACAAAAAACGTGAGCGCCTAGCGCGAAAGGTTGCTTTACAAAATAAAAAATATAAGGCGCGTTAGCGCTTTAGTTTTCAATTCAATAAGGGGCGGAGCTTGAAGAAGCGAAGCGAGCCTAGAGTAGCAGCCTATTACGTTTGTTTTTTTTTCAGGCCCCTTTACTTGATATTAGTAAAGCGCTAGCGCCCCTAAGGCTCTTCTGCTATCAATGAAACCGAAAGAAACACAAAAACCCAGTGCGTTTTGTATAGATCGAGACTTGTAGCTTGATTCTTTACTCATTCCATACTGGGAAGAATTGCAGGAAATCGTTCGATAACACTTCTTCCTATTTCTCAATGATATCCGATGATCAAGACAATTCCCGCGAAACTCTTTTATTTCATAGAAGTTTATTCTTATTCTTACAAAGCAAATAGCATTTCCTATTGATTTGTCCCCTGGACTGGACCTATTCTGATTCTGAATTATCCGTCGCTACGCTGTTCCCAAGGACTAGCAAAATCGAAATAGCGAAATTCTTGGGTCATCTCAATGGGTTCAGAAACCACACGTTTCTCTGGATCATCATAGCGTACTTCCACATATCCACTCAGAGGAAGATCTTTTCGTAATGGATGACCCTCGAAACCATAATCTGTTGATATACGGCGTAGATCCGGATGATTGATGGAAGAAACACCAAACATATCCCAAACTTCTCGCTCCCACCGGCCGGCTGATGGAAATAGACTGACTACCGGAGATATTCGTGTTACTTCGTCTGCACTGGTTTGTACACGAATGCGTGAGTTATACCGAGTACTCAGTAAATTATAGACCACTTCAAATCTTCGTTTTCGAGAAGGATAATCAACTCCGCAAATATCGATCGAAACTTGAACCCTTGTATAGGTATGCAATTTAAGAAAGCACAACAATTGAAATGGGTAGTCCGTATTGGTATCAGATCTATTCCCATGTTCTGATCTTTCCATTTTTTTTACCCATTTCTTGGGTAAAGTCTCCCAACTATATTTGAAAATGAATTGGTTATCCATAATGATTAAGATTCACTTGTAGTTCCGCTTCTTGCTCTAAAAATGAAGAAAGACTTGTCGGAAATCGCCGGTTGGGTTGGTCCAACCAAGAAAGGCATGGGAGTCTTTGGGCATCTCACAGGAATGCAAAGCATTCTTTTCGATCTTGTACTAAGGTACACTGAACACCAACCCAATCTCGATTTAAAAAAAGAAGAAAAGTAAGCCAGTGAAATTATTAACTTCCTTTGTGAAAGTTAGAATCGCACTTTCACAAAGATCGATTCATTTATCTATGCATATTGTGTGTGAGCGAATGAGCTTGTCGGATCCGCTGCTTCTCAGGGGACTGAGTCTATTTACGAAAAAAGAAGCGAAGTCCTTGAACGAACGATTCTTCCTTTGTTGAGATAGAGTCGACAGACTAAGCACCAACTAGGATCGCCTACGAACAAAGAAAGTACGCACAAAGACATTTGAAACTCATTTCTGTGGCCGATTGATTCACAAAATGAACTCCTCTTTCAAGAGAGAAGGGCGACAATAAGACAAATTGAATCAAGAAATGCACTTGCCAGGAGAAGGAGAAAGATAAGCCGGGTTGGGCGGGAACAAGAAGTGGGGAGTTTCATGTTTGGGCGTTCCAACAATTTCACATGTTCCTAAAATCGGCATTCATTCTATTAAGTTACTCTCAGTTCCGAAATCTGCCATTGTTCCACCAGTGGTGTTCCGGCCCTTATCAAAAATTTTAATTGATAAAAAAATTAAGGGGCACTTGTTCCTACTAAAGAAGCGGAGGCAATAGAGGCATAGGTGGTTTAAGAACCAATCCGGAGCCAGTTGTTTACCTTGTCGGCTCGGAACCAAAAGCATCAGTATCAGTCCCCCAGTTGCAGTTTCTTCTATTGATCTAGAGCCAGCTAGAGTATAGATGGAGGCAGCAGAAGCAGTGGTTGAAGACCCGGTTAATCAGTGGAAGCAGCAGCCCACCAATCGTTTAAGAAACAGGGGCAGAGCAAGCAGAGGCAAAGGCACCACCATCTCTACAGCATTCGTTTCAACAGCAAAGGCCTAGTCAGAGGCGGATTGAATCAGATCCAATTGACCCAGTGGAAATGCGGATACAGCTGCATCTAAGCTAATGTAAGTTGTTGATTCAGCTCAGTAGTTGGCCCAGCCAGAGCACCAATTGAACCAGTCCTAGCCAGCATCCCTGTTGTTTCGAGGAGGCGTTCCTGTTTATGTTACGAGAAATGGCTATGTTTTGATAGAGTGCATTGCCTGTTGTTCTTAGCATCCCTCTCTCACGAAAGATGTGCAATAGTCTTTTTTGTTTTTTTAGAAAGGTTTTACCCCCCATAAACACCATTCACAGACCCGTATACTATGCAAAGGCAAAGAGATATTATATATAGATATATATTTATATATATCTAGTGGAGGGGATCATAATCAGGTCAAACGAAGCTCGATAGGCGTCCATGCATAGCTCAGCGCCTAAGAAAAGTTGCAGTACTTGACCGAGTTGACTCATCAGTTGTAGTTCAACCAATTTCTATTTTTGATTCAGTTGAAGAACCGCCAGTTTTTTTCACCACTTGCAATCCGAGTAGCGGATCCAAATGCTTAGCTACCAGTAGCATCTGAGCTAGATCTTAACCAATGGATCCAGCTGCTTTCCCGTATTCCCTATTCCGGCATTAGAATGTTCCGACCCGATTTCTCAATTCAACATTGAGCCGGCCCTCTCCCGCGGCAAGAGCTCGTTCGCCAAGTCCGAACTCCCACTTTATCGTCGATGACGGCTCTCTTCGATGCTAGCAACCGCGTTTGACCCTTTTCCGCGCTTCTTTCAATTTCCTTACATTCTAGCTGAAGGAGAGACTTTACCTTTACTTAGAGAGGGGCAGCAATACTACTACGCTCTTCCGTGCTCGTAGGTTGACTTCCCTTATGCATCCAGCCGCTTCACTAATGTGAATAGGTTATACAGAAGGGTGGGTTGGTTATATACTCTTATGCGCGTTCCTTCTTCGAACCTTTTGGTATGTATTGCCCCCTAACTATAGATCAGATCCACCAGACGAGAAACTAAATTCCGCACTGCTGCTGAGTCGTCGGACTTATCCACCAAGGGATTCGTGGAATTTCTGTGGATTGCGTTGGAGGAAATCTACCAAAGCTAGGCAGATAGATAGACTCCTTTCCCGCTGCTAAGGGGGAGCAAGAAACTAAATCAAATGATTGTTTTTTAATCAGCGCCCCGGTATGCAGGTACTAAGAGTCTTCTCACTACCAACCAGCAGACATCATCTGGCTGGGTCTTGCCGGTATCAACAACAAGAAAAAACAACCAAATGGAAACAGCAACTAACTATGGCTCTTGGCCCAGACAACGTCCTAGGCGTAGGGGAGATCGGAGCAACAGGGAACGCCTAGACGACGTTTTTCTTCCTGGGCTGCAGTAAGTAGATCGAGAGGTCGTTCCGCCCCTTGTCCCCGAATATGGGTAATATGTTCTCAAAAAAAAGTTGCTCCAATCTGACCTAGCTGGCGAGCGATCCCAGTTCGCGGCAGAGAACAAGACAGCAAGCGAGCGTACCTTTGTTCGCTTCTTCTCCACCAAGCACGGAAGTTTAAGGATAACTGTAGGTCGGTGGCTACCTAAGGAAACTCCGATTCGATCCGCCCCCCCGGCTGGGAGGCATCTACCTCATCCCGATCACAAGGAGAGGTTCACCATGATGGGGGTACTTCTTTTTTTTTCCCTTCCGGAAAGAATGAAATACATAGGGGACCATCCTTTTGTTGCGGCATGCTCCTCAGATTTACGGATTCGCAGGGGGCCTCAGGCCCCACTTAGTTGACTGACAATGACAAAGGCTTGCGAAACTAAGTAGGGCCTTTTGAATTGAATCTTAAGTAGTCTATCAGTGGTGCGAAGCGGCTTTGCCCCGGGGAGCGAAAGGTTAGACCTTAGAAAGTCAGCGAACAGCGGTTCTTCTATGTAGGTATGGCGTTCCCCCCTTGACTCTCCTAACGTCGAGCTAAGTGACTTCGTAACCTTTGCGTAGCGTAGTAGAATGAAGGCTACGCACCGACGCTCTCTTATCTATTAGCCTAAGCGTCTTCGCTAACTCGCTCGCCTACTATACCCTACTATACAATACATTAGTAGGGTAGGCTAGGCCCGCTTACTTCAAAAAATGTAGGGCTAAGTAGCGCCCTTTCCTTTTTGAATAACCCATTCTCATTATCTTTCATAAGTAAAGTAGGCGAACCTATAGGTCCTTAGTAGGCGTTGACAAAGAAGAACAGCCGGTTAAAAGACAGCGAATCTTTTTTTTATATTATATATATATTATTTAATAAAAAGATATATATAGGCCAGCTTGACAAGCTACCCTTCCTCTTGATCTGCGGTGCGAAGAGAAACATCTCTTTTTTATGACTTCCACTTATCGATCCCGGCCCGGAAAAGTGACCGACCAGGGCCCTATTGATGAATGAAAGAAAGGGTTTATGAGCCCTAGCCCTGTAAGCCCACACCTGTGTAGAGTAGATCGTTCAACACCTGCGGCACAAACCCATTTTTGACCTATTGGTCCTAGTATCATAGGCGACCGAACGGCCGCCCCCTAATTACTAGACCAACCTGCTATAATAATTCCATAAACACCTAGCGAAGATATGGCAAACAAATAAAGTAGCCCTATGTTCGAATCTGACAATACCATACCATAATCAAAAGGTACAACGGCCCGAGCAACCAGACTTAACATAAATGTAGTCACTGGAGCCATTCTAAAAAGGGAGAAATTAGCACTACTTGGTGAAATAGGTTCTTTTAGAATCAATTTCAAACCATCTGCTAGAGGTTGTAACAATCCGAACGATCCCACTACATCAGGACCCTTTCGACGTTGCACAAAAGCCATTACTTTACGTTCAGCTAACACTAAAAAGGCTACTCCTAGTAGAAGTGGTAGAATTATTCCAAGTATTTCGGCTGGAACAGCTATGTACGTTTTCGATTTTCTATTCACTCATGATCTGGCCTGGTCGACTCGATCATGATATTTCACTCATGATCTGGCCTGGTCGACCCAATCATGATATTGAAGGATGGGACCTTTTCTCGAAAAACTCCGGATCCAGAGAAGAGTTGAAGATGGTGCAACATCGAATCCTGTTACCTTACTTCGAATGGAATCTTAGCCCGCCTCACTTGCTTTCTGTACTGCATAGGGGCATAAGCGAAGTAAAGGGATTTCCTTCTAACTAGTGGCTGAGAGTAAGCAAGCTACCTTCATTCAACAGATTTGTGGTTGAGTCAATAACATGCTCTGGGTCGGGAATCTTTGCTCTTCTCTTTTGCATTTCCGCTGCCTGCGTTCTTCTTCGTGTCCGTCCGTATCGCAAAGCTGGTCGACGCCAGCTGTAATGGTTGAAAATAGGGGGCCAACCAAGACCCCTACCCTAATAAAGCTTTGTTCGATAAAGCAAACGATTCGTTCCGACGACCAGATTAACCCTTTTGAATTAGCCGATCTTACAAAATCGATCGGGCGGGCTGGTTGGGAAGGGGTGATTAGCGGAGAAAAGAATCGCTGAGAGATAGATTCTACTATTTAGTCAGGACGAATGAGTGGCTGTGCAGCATGCTCCGGAGGAGATTGACCCTTCCCCGAGTCAGTCCAATCAGAAAGGGGAGGGCCCGCTGTCTAGACTGCATTTCGGGAGTTTGAACACCATCCCATTTCAACCAAAAATACAACCCTGTCAAAGGTATCTAACCTTCCTTCCTTATGAGTGGAAATCCAATCCCGTTTTGTCTTTTTTGCATAAAAACCAAGCTAATATATATTTCTTTTAAACCCGTTCTTCCGACCCATAGTTTATCCTCCAAAAATGACCCGGGGAACGCATGAGATATTTACCTAAACCAAGTAGGTCCTTGAGCGGATCCCACGTTAGCCCCAAGACGTTGGTCTCTAACTAGAAAAGTAAATGCTTGAGCTTGAGTGAGAAGGGCCTCCTCCCCCCGCTGGTATTTTGCCTGTATGGTGTTTACCGGGTGGGACCCTCGATCCAGAAGGTATGCCACTATCAGCTACTATCTATACATGTCTGCCTCCCTTGAAAGCTCTTGGTGCTGCGACTATCACCGGTAAGTTGCGTCGGATCAACATCGGGATTAGAATCAACTGCAAAAGCAACTAAGTCAACGCCTATTTGCTCTGGATCTACTGGCCCGGACGCTTGAATCTATTTCACCGCAAACAACCGAATATACTACTGCAGGATCTTCCGCAGCTTCTGTTGTTATTGCTCCCACCTGTCACTACGCCACCTCAGCAGCTGGGACTGGAACTGCTTCCGCATCTGGTACTCCCCAACTTTGTCTATCTATCCTTAGAAGTAGGGCGAGTGTCTAAAGACCGGGTTATCTCTCTGAATCAGGTTATTCACTGGGCTGTTAAGCCATCGAGTCTTCTAGGGCCCAGGATTCATCCAAGACTCTAGATCTCGTTAATTCTAAGGTAGTTTACTTGCTTACTTGTTAGAGTAAGGAGGAGCCCATTCTATAAGGTAGTTTACTTGCTTACTTGTTAGAGTAAGGAAGATGAGAGGAAGGCGGGCTTTAAGGCATATATAGTTGGCTGGTTATTTGTCTTTCCCATCCCTGCAGCTACTGCAGGTGCCCGGAATTCATGGATTCTCTGGTAGAGGGGAGTCGAGGTGGAATTATTCTTTTGTGGGCTGGCTTAAAAGAAGCTCAAAATTGCAGTAGGAGTAGCTACTTGTTTCATGGCTTTAATTTGAGCTCTTCAGATCCCATAAATGGGTATGACTGGTTAAGGTGACCAGCTTTGTGCGGCAACCGCAAGTTAAGGTACTCTGGATTTGTTATAGCGCCACCATTTCACAATATACATTGTCCGGGAAAGCTAGTTTTGGGATTTCTGTTTTATCCTACTGACGCTCTTCTATGAAAGTTGAGGCTTTACTTTAACTGGTCTGTTAAAGTCTCCTTGCTACGGCCTTTTTTTATATCCCTAGCTCGGAGGTTTACTCGAATCTTTCGTTTTTGTACTCTACTCGTTCCTTGAAGGTCCAATTAATTAATAGTAATTGGAGGACGGTTAGTGTCTGTTCTGCATGACTCTGGAACGTTATAGCTAAGGAGCGGATTTCAGGGTCCCTTGACTTGCCAAACGGTTCCCAGTATGCCTATACAGTAAGTCTTTACACACATGATAGTGGCAGCCAGGTTATCGACGATTCTACAATAGGCGGCCGCTGGAAAACCCGACTTAGCGAATCACTTCCAGGCTGGCATTAAATCTTTCTCGTGCCAGTGGCTCTTGTGCGCCCCATTTATGCTGGTGGCATACCGTACCGTATTGTGCTGAACACTCACAAAAGCCGTGGCCTTCCGCTATGTTAGACCCTCCCCTAGAAGTACAATGGTTGGTCCCTCCGGAACTGGTAATCTCCGTTTGACTTGAAAGGAGCCTTGTTCAGCAGGTGCGCAGCAAGTATTCTTTCACAAGTTTGACGCAAGTCGTACCTCCTTAGCTACTTGTACTAAAAAACTAGGGCGCTATACGGAAGTTCGTGCCTGCTTATCCCGGCTACAATAACTATCGAACAGCGATCCATCTGAAGAATGGCGCTCGTATATCCCGGTCTGTACTTTCCCCTATTAGAGAAGGGCGGGGTTTGGAACCCTCAAGCAAGACATGATCCACATAATAAGACATCATAGCGCCTAGAGATACAGGTACGGTTCATCGCGTTACTTATCCAAGCGTGTTGCCGGATAGTCGGATATGCCGTACTCTGATTTTTATGAGGTTAGGAACCATTTGCTGTTACCAGCATTGCTCATTATTAGGTAACGCATTCCCGTTTATCGATTTTAAGGTTAGGGTGACACGTTGTCGCTTTCGCTTTAATCTTTAATAATGAATGATATGGAGTCATGCAAGGAGCGCGCTTTACTAATATAATAGAAAGGGGCTTTCACCATCTATTTCTGCCCGAACTCTTTCTGAGTTTCCCTCCTAGCGAACGGGGAAAGCTTATCCCTCACTCGCATTCGCCTAATCGAGCAGAACGCCACTCGGCGCTCATCCTACAACTGGTCCCGCCTATAGTTATAGTGTCGAACACACATAAGTATCGGTTTTGTTGTCCTTACGACGGTTGTCAAAGACCGGATCTTTGCACTTCGCGACCCTATCCGAGTATGTGCTTAGTGCAACGCCTCATAGAACAATGAAGTAATGTATCCATACGCCCCGAAAAAATATATATATAAACTTGTTCATTTATGTTACCTGTTGTGGACCTTAAACGTTTCACCTTTCATAGATCTGGGAAAGGCGGTTTTGGTTTGGGAAGTGACGTTGAGGCTGGGCACGCGCGATAAGTAATAAAGAAAGCAAAGGGAAATCGGAGGAGTTAGAGCAGGGAACAATGGGCATCCCTGCCTGGAAAACAAACAGTAGAGTGACGCGAAGGACCTCTAGCAACTCTACTACCGCCTTTCCTACCAAAAAGCTAACCCAACCGAAGGAAATTACATAAGGTCTGGAAAGGGCTGTAAAGAATATAATTCCTTCCTCCCTTTCTTCGCCTGTTCCGGAGATAGATATAGCCCTCTCGAAACCTAGAAAGGACGATCCAACAAGGAATATTATGAACGAGTCATAAGAACATAACCCCATTAAAGAAATTTCATTCTCCAAATTTAAAAGAACGCAAATGCTAAACAACCACAACGTTGTCAACAAAGGAAATTTAGGAATGAGTCAAAACAGTTATTCTCTTATTATCATTGTATGTTTTACTTGAACATTATTATTATCATTGGAAAAACAAACCTTTAGAGAAAGAGATGAACCCGCATGCCAATGTCTTTAAGCCTTCCCTTCCACTTGATGAGTTCCGGAGATAGATATAGCCCTCTCGAAACCTAGCTGTTAGAGTTTCAGGGGTAATAAAAAACTTAATCCCCGAATGGGTACTTGAACCCTTCTCCTGCAAGGTTCAATCTGTATTGTTGTTTATAAAATTAATTGAGAAATTATAGGGCTTGATGCTACTAGTTTTTCATTTATCATGATATTGAAGATATATTTGTGGGCATGGTTATTTAATTTTCATTAATGATTATGGCATGGCATTCAAAATCAAAAGNTCATGATCTAGGGGTCAAATGTAGCCTGCGCTAAGCAGGGAGAGCTCCTCTTTGGTTCCATCTGTCCACATTCTTCCCTTCCATCCAGGGGCTTGATTGTTCCGTGTAGTCGATTCGCTCATTACCCTCCATGAACAGAGTCCATGAGCTCGGAAAGAGAAGTAGGGCCTTCGGTCAACCAAGAGAGGTCCAGCCCTTCCTGATCATTTTCGTTGCGTTCTTCTTTCGAGCTGATCAGTCAGCTTCTAGCCACCCAACCAATCCTGTTGATCCTGACCTACAGAAAGGGGTGAATGAGGTAAGAGAAGCCCTCGTCCGTGTTTCGGTGACCAGGAGAGTCAGCCGGAGATAGGTCTGTGCTTTCGTCAGGGGGTAGCTCGTCAGTACCAGGTGTTGATCAGTCATCCAAAAGAGAGGGGCTCTGAGGACCAGTTTGACATCTCATTCAAGAGAGAGTGAGTCATCCATCCAATTCCTATGTTCACAGAGGGGCCCGAAAAAGAGAGTGAGTGAAAATGATGCACTACACGGACGCCATTTGGACCCTACGAAAGCAAGCCCCGAGCTGGTCCGCACCAACCAAGAAGATTGGCTTCATTTGCCATGTTGAGGGCTCAGAAGAAGCTCATGTTGGAAAGCAAGCATGTGCAAGAACCAATCAGGATACAAATCTGGGGGGATGGATTGACCTACGACTGATTTACTCAGGCCCTTTCTCACTGACTTCTTCCTTCATTCGGAGAAGTCATCAGGAATGGAACCAGTGGAAAGTCGTATGCAGAAGAGAAGTGCAAAATGGGCAAAGACGAAGACTTTGGAAGCGAAAGATGCACCGATTGACGCTCTTCCAGCCTGTTTATTGAGCTCAAAGTGGATGAGAGAGAGGCTTTTCTATGCTATGGTCTTCTCAATTGCCTAGTCTCGGTTCAAAGACAGTGGAAGGATCCATCCATCAGCCTTTCTATCTCCACAGCGCTGACCTGCACTTTCCCACCTAGTTCACCGACCTCACGAGCTGATTTGGCTCTCTATTGTCCACCAAGGAAACTCCAAACAACTCTACTGCGACTGAGCGATCTCATCGATCTGACCTTCCTACTCGGTATGGAAGGACTCTTGACTGACTCTGAGACTCAGTCTTCTGACTTGGATTGGCATACTGGGGTCAATTCCATCCTATCCTCTTGAAGCACCCTGCTTCCTTACTCTAACAAGTAAGCAAGTAAACTACCTTTACGTACAGCTAAGGTTCCTAACTCATCAAATCAAGTAGACAGACTTCTAGGTGACGTGGCCCTTTCCTGACAGCATCACACCGGGATCCGCTTAAAAAAAAAAAGAAAGGAAATAGAAGCAGCCTTACTCTCATCTTTTTGTCGAAATCTCTATGAGCTGAATGATGTCACTCGAGTGTTGAGCTTTCAAAGGCTTTTTCAAGACCATCCAAGGTTCTGCAAGGTAGTTTACTTGCTGTTAGAGTAAGGTAGCTTGCTTACTTAGTGTGAAACGCTAAGGAATAATTCGCACTTCAAAGAGGTGGGACTCTCCTTCCTCACCCGGGTGGTGAACTAGGAGGGAAGGAACATTCCATGCATGGAATGATAGAACAGAACGGCCGACGGCTACTTGGGTTAGGCGGCTCAGTGAGACAGGGAAGGGCGAACGAAGTGGTAGTCAACTTCTATGTGCTTAGAGCGGGCATGGAACACAGGATTGGCCGCCAAGTGTGTAGCGCTAGCTTTATCACAGTGCGGGAAAAATTTATAGCGAAATGGCACCGCTAGATCGCGTAGCAAGTAAGAAAGCCATAACAGTTCAGAGGGGGCGAGTGCCTTGTACTCTGCTTCGGCACTAGACCTGGAAAGAGTTGGTTGCTTTTTGGAAACCCAAGTCAGTAGGTTTTTTCCGAGAAATACGCAGAAGCCAGTAGTGGACCGTCTGCTATCGGGGCAGCCAGCCCAGTCGGCATCGGAGAATGCAAAGAAGGTGGTTAACGGTCCCGGAGTGATGGTTAGGCCAAGGCCAAGAGAACCCTTCTGATACCGTAAGATGCGTTTTACAGCCTGGAGATGTACGGTGGTGAGAGCGTGCATGAACTGACAAACTTGATTGACGGCATAGCAAATGTCAGGTCTGGTGAGAGTGAGGTACTGAGGGCGCCAACAATACTACGATATTCTGTTGCATCAGAGAGAGGAGCACCATCGTATGCAGAGAGCTTTGAGCCAGACGCAAGGGGTGTGGGACACGGCTTGGAGTCTTGCATATGAGTGCGAGTAAGCAGATCCAAGGTGTATTTAGTCTGAGTCAAGACTAGAGCAGTCGATGTACGTTTGGCTTCGATTCCCAAGAAGAAATGAAGATCACCAAGATCTTTCATGGCGAAGTGCGTACCGAATGAAAGAAAGGAGACGAGAGGAGACTGAGGCAGGACGGTAGTCCTGAGAAAGATCCCGCTGCGAACTGCTCTGTGGCTGGACAGGAGAGAGGTCAACAGCGGCAAGGATAGGAGACTGACCCATATACGTGCGAGGTTTGGAACCCAACAAGCGAGAAACTTTACTTAGTTTAGGAACTCGTCCATCCACGGGACACCTTTCGTAGTGAGGGAACTCCTCTGTTTTTAGCTTGACGAGCGGCTTTAGTTTCCGAAAAACGCATAAACCCCGGGATTTTCGTAAAAGAGGGACTTGAGCGACTCGCCCTAATCAAAAAGCGGGAGAGGGGCGAAGAAACTCGATCGGCTACTAGAGACGAGCAAGGGCCAGGGACGCACTCGACGAGCAGACGAGGGACGAGTGGTAGGAGCCGACAAATAGTAGTGCCGGTTCAGTGAAGTCAAGTCTTTACGTCTATAGGGGCTCCCTGACGATCCCGAACCTTCCAAAAGTTAGGGGTATGTGTTGTTTCTTGGCACTCTCTTTCTTTGTTATGCCAACCTAAAAAGAGATAGGGATACGGGGCTTGACTTGAAAACAAACAACAGGCACTGCCCCCCGGCAGATAGGGCACTTTTGCCCTCCTTAACTTAAGTCCAGGATACGAAAAAAATTCCTCCCGAACGATTGAGAGTGGATTTCTGGTTCGATAGTGTCGAGAAGGCCGGTGACCGTGCTTTCGTAAAAGCACCATTGGGTGGTGGTTCCTCTCTTTTCTCTTGAACCCCGAACAAAAAATAGATTTCGCCATCAGCTCGACTAAGAGTTCCGAATCTATAAAGTAAACTGAACTTGACTTAAGACGAAGGCGAAAAAAAACCGGTTTCTTAAGGCTTCAAACTACTAGTCATTAAGACTACTATGAAAGAAAAGTAAGGAAGTCCTTTTTTTGACTTGGCCTGCGTGCATTATACCTACACCCTTTTAAAAGAACGTGATTTCAATTTCAACAAAGCAAAGAAATGAAAGCATAACTCTTTGCTTGTTGTCCTCTTACTCTTTTAGCCTGCCTTGTGGAGGTCTCCCGGGTGTCTACGGCAGATCCGATCAGTCTCGTGATGAAGAGAAATCTTTTCCGATCTTCCACTAAGAAAGGTATCGTCACGACAACTAAATTTGCCCGATAAACTACTCCGGGGCTCCCCATGGTTTAGTAAAAGGGAGGGGAGATTTTTTCTTCATCCGGGGGGTCATTTCATTCATTATGAACTAAAAAGTGTAAGGCTGATTAGTGAGGTCTTAAAAACTTCATACAATGAATGATCGGCAATTCTATTTGTGCTTTCAGCAAGTAGGCGACGCGAATCTATGGTTTCTATCAATCGGATACCATACCAATTGCTTGGATGCGTTTGAAAGCCTCGAGATGACTTGCAGAAAAAATGCTTTCTAGGGTTTTCTTGTGTCTCCGTAACAAATGGTCCATTTATTGATGGGCGAACGACGGGGATTGAACCCGCGCGTGGTGGATTCACAATCCACTGCCTTGATCCACTTGGCTACATCCGCCCCTACCCCCGCACAGGTTTAAGTCTCTATCTACGATCAGATCCTTTCCCCCATATGACCGCTATCAAAGATAAGCTTTTTCCTATACTATAGTTGCAAGTCTATTGTTGTGTTTTGGAATTAGGGGGAGCAAAGCTTCAACAAGTAGAAGCTTCCTGGCAAAGCTTCAAACAAAGAGGTTGGGCTGTTCACTTCATTGATTTGACTTCACTTTACTTAAGATTAAAGATAGGGGCCGGGCGGGCAGTGAAGGCTCGTTTAGTAGACAGCAAGCTACGGCTTTGACGAGCAGCAAGCACCTACTCCTAAAAAAATGAAAAGCAGCAAGCGGAGCTTGAAGAAGCGAGCCCCTATCAGAGAAAGCCATTGCGCGCTAGCCCCCTGTATAGGGTTCCAAACCTGCGCACCCCTAAACTACAACAAGCTTTGAAGCCCCTTTCTACAAAAAAACCTTTCTATAATATAAGGGAAGCTCGAAGAGCTTTCTTCGCATGCTTGAGCGCATCTTTCTTCTATTAGTAAGGTTTTCAAAAGGTAGTTTACTTGCTTAGTGTTTGCGCTAAGGATGTGAGAACAAGCTCGACCAGGAGTTTACTTGCTTACTTGTTAGAGTAAGGAGAAACTTGAGTTTGATTATTGCAGGGGCGCTAACGAGCAAGAAAAGGCCCCTTACTATAGATAGGCTAAGGCGCCTTTACTAATATTATAATAGAAGGCGCTTCTTTCTCAAAGTAAAGTTTCTCGCTTGTTGCTTTAGAAAGATTGCAGGTGGATCTTATCTCCTTCCTTCAGCCGGCTCCGCCCTATCTATTCATCTCTTTTTTCAAATGGATATTTAGGGATCTCTTGTTCATAGATCTTGAAACCAGATCAATATCCATTTCTCAATATATCTATCTATCGATAGAAAGATATAGATCTCTATCTGGCCATAATATGGAAGAACCAACACTTAAAGGGCGTACCAACGGAAGGTTCTCACCCTGTCCCCGACATTGTTCTCCGACGATGCCCCCTGGGCGAAAGGGGCCACCATTCTCTTTCTTTCTTCAATCGTTCCGATCAGGACAAGTGGGTTGGTTCGTTTCGTCCTTCTATCTACGCAATTCTCTGTCTTCGTTCGTGATCATGTTGGGCGAAAGGTAGTTGTAGAGGAGCGGCTGTGAAACGGTGATTCCCCCCTTTCCATTGAAGTAGGGAGGGCCTCCTTCCCCACCATTCCGGCCTATTATTGATAGGGATTTTACCGATGCTGAAGGTAGCTTGCTTACCAAGCCACCCACTTGAGAAGCTAGTCGCCAGAAAGAAGCGACGAGGAAGCGAAGCTGTCTACGAAGCTTTGCTTCCCCCCCTCCCCTGTAGTCGTAGTACTCGGCTCGTCGCTATTTTGATTCAAAAGGTAACCGACTTTCCCCGGTTTCCGCAACCGTAACCATTTGTCACTCTGATTACTTCATCCATAAACCTTGATTTATTATTTAAATAGCGGTACGCTCTAAAAAAAAGTCAAGGATAAGCTTGCATTCCAGAAGCGGTAGCTTCCCGCCTCCTTCATTCCTACTGCCTCCTTCGGTGAGAAGTCCCCTTCCCTTTTATAAAATGCCGGATTGGTCTGCCTCAGCAAATGTACAAAGTGGAGCTGCCCGCTGTTTGGCTGATCCTCTTCTTCCCATTCGGGTTGGGTTGACCCAGAAGTAAAGTAAGAAGGAATGGAACCACTGGAGAGTCGTCTGCAGTTCACACTTGGGCAAAGACGACTTACTTTTGAAGCGGAACACGAACCGATTTCCGCTATTCCGGGTTCTTATTGAGCGTAGCGAAATCAAGGTTTATGATAAAGTCAGCGAAGTTTCTATGGTGTTCTACCTTTGTGTAGTCTCGGTCCACAGTGGAAGGCTCCGCACCTGAGCCTCGTTAGACTCAGCGGAAGTGTAAGGTGTAAGTGAAGAGAATAGAAGAGATGAAGTCCGTCCCTTAGCCTAGTCTATATCTACAGCTGACGCAACTCCGTACCGACGCCTCACTACTACTTAATTAATTAACGGCAAAGCGATTTCATAACCTGAGCTTTCCTTAACCAGCTGACCTTACTTCGTAACCTTAGCCTCCCTTTCTTTATAGTTCGACTAAGTGACTTCGAAACCTTAACGTACTTTCTTTCTTACTTTAGCATAGGCCTTC
>QANT01006179.1:0-10711 GCA_003254885.1 Purshia tridentata
CTCATTTTTATTTGGCAGTGTCTCTAGTTTTTAGACCACTCTCTAAATATCACTAATGTAAAAAATTAACTATATCAAAAATGGTTTGTTATCAAATAAATATAAAATTTTTATTATAATTAAATTGACCGTCTATTTATGTAATAACAATTAAATGATCAAATAATTTTCAATTTGATTAATTATTTGTAAATATGATCTTCAAATAGTAATTAAGAAAATAAACAATTATAATCATTAGATTACAATGCGTAATAAGAATGAAAAGAAAAAAAAATTAAAAGAAGAATGTCAAAAGGACAATGTAAGTAGCATTTTTCGTTATTTAACAAACAATTTTTGGGTATAAATTTAACAAAACAATTCATACATGAACAAAAAAAATGAAAATATAAGAGCAGCAGCAGCAGCTGTAAAAATGATATGATTCTCTTGCTTGTTCACAGGGCGCAAGAGAAAGAGAGAAGTTAAAAAATATATATAGAAAACTGAACAATTAATTAATTTAGGGAGTGTTTGGAAGTTTGGACTTTGGCCAACATTTGAAACGTGAAGCACGTGCTGAGATCAACGACTCGCCGACTCTACATCGCAGGCAAGTCCTCCCTAAAGTCTATGCCTTGAATTGGATAAAGAAAATATCCATTGCGCGTACTTCACGCGGAAATGCTCACGCGCGGGAATCGCATTCCTTTCGCAGGTCCGTTCGTTTGGATACCCAGAAATGAAAAAGAAAGAATGAGACGCAAGAGACCGTGATACTATTGCGCGATCAAGAGTAAGACCGACCCAGTTTTTCTATATTTGGAAAACAAAAATTATACAGTTCAGTGATTAACTACCATTTAGAGAATTAAATTTCTAATATTTGTAAGTTTCAAAATATTATTGAATCAAAATTATTAAAAATTTAAATTTTAAAATTTTTATATGTTTTAATACTTAAAATATTCTCGATATTCAAAATTAAATTCCCGCACGCACACCAATTTGTTAAGAAGACTTGATTTAACTTATTTTTAATCTTCAATCGCCACCATTATTAGGCATTGAGGCATTAGTTAATTTATTAATTAATTTGTGGGATCAGAATTCACATGCCATTTTGGGTGCTTTCTCTGTTTTCTTATTCCTAGCAATTTAATGTCTTTTATGTTTTAAAAAACGTAGCCTAGCTTGCTTTTGTCCCTAACTAGCATGCGTTTCATGGATTGGATTGTTAAAGATCGATTTTTATATATGTGATCAAAATAGAAAAGATGATTTTTATATCTGATTATTATCCTTCCCTATGAGGCTATGACCCATGCTTTTGGATGTGGGAGTTGGAGGTAAGACAACATGAAATTTATTATAGTTCCATATCATTAAGTGTCTTATTATTGGGAGCTAAAGATAGACTTTGTGAATTTCTAAACCCATTTGAAAATAAGATTTTAACGTTCAAAATTTAGTTTTTTAATTTCATCTAAATATGAGTGTGTTATTTTCAAATCCCATATGATAATTGGAACAATGTAGCTCTATTTATTATATTTTTATACTACAATTTCATATTATTTTACTTGAAAACTTACATGACTGTTTAAATTGATATTTTTCTCATTTGGCTAAAATATATCTTAAGCTGCAATCCAACAGTTGGAGTCATTTTTTATGGTAACCGAACAAGTAAAATTAACTTGATTAAGTAAAATTTATGATTTGAAATCTATGCATTTGTTTTCCATACAATAGCAAATTTATATATGGTAAAATGTAATATTATATTCAAGTAATTTTTGAACCTTTTTTTTTGGCCGGATGTAAATATTTAACTGTAAACATTAAACTAACTCCTTGATTTGAAATCTCACATTCAAACGTAACCTCAACCTGGAAGGCTAAATTTTAAACATGAAAATGGTGGGATTGATGGTGTAGATTATTTGAGAAACCTTTTGTAGTGGAACTGCTTTTTGAAATTACAGGGATGCTTAAAACCTTTTCAAACCGAGCAAAGTGCGTCTTTAAAACAGGATTACCAGAAGTCAATAATCTCTTGGATGCATTTGCTTAGCTCAATTAAGTATGAATTTGCACGCGTGCACGTGTATATATATATATGTTTTTACTTAGTTTATTTGATTTGCTTTTGTGAAAAATGCTTTATGTAATGACTAATTATTTTAATTTTCTAATGATCCATAATTTGTCTTTAAAAGTTAATAAATGTAAAATTGTAATTGTTGTTTGAGGATTTGAGTGTGAAACTAAGTAAAATATATAGAAGTTTATACACCTACTTCGAAAGTCTAGTATTTCAATCATTTAGAGACTATATCTTCTAGATGCTGGCATTGGTATTCACCAATCAATTAAGTGATGATAGCTAGTGCTCAACTGCTCGAGAGATATTTTGGTCACCACCACCACTGGTGAGCAAAATAGCACTCACTGTTCAAACCAGCATTATTACCCTTAAACTGATTTGATTGAGAGTGAGAGAGAGAGAGAGAAAGAGAATTAATGGGCACATGGGTTTCATTCCATACATAATCCATACAAATGATACTTCTTTCCATACGGATGCTTCATAATTTTCTCACTACACCCAGTTATCAGTCTCTTTCAAGATTGGGGACTAATTAAAATTCCACCCCCCCGTTGTTTTTGACTTAATGGATTTGGTTCAATGGTTTTCAATTATACCGCCTTTAAAATCGAGCCGCTCTGCTACTAATTAGCGGGTAAGGAGAAATTAACGTAATTTGGACCATGTTAATTTTCTCAAAATGATCATTGATTTGTAGGCCGGCAATGTTCCACGCCCTCAGACAATAGGTCTTCCTCACGTACGAAAATGTCGATCAATCGATCGTGCTTGCTAGCTTCACACTACATGTTTTTCTTTGATCATGTGGTCAGAAATGTTCAAAACTTGAGTGACAGTACTGTCATCACAGACAGCCCTTTGGTTAACTCATCACCTTGTTTTGCTGTACTACTGGATGTTAATAATAATAATAAATAAACCTTGGACGGTGAGTCCATGTATTGTCATGGCAGATGATGGCATTGCATAATTTTTTGTATCCAGCATTCCAAAAAAACAAAAAGAGAGAGAGAGAGAGAGAGAGAGAGAGAGAGAGAGACTGAGAGGGAGAGAACTGGGCCCTAAGTACATTCATTCAGGTTTCAGTTCATGTAGAAGACAATAAGTTGTGAAATTTTAAAAACTTGGGAAAATACATAGAAGCTTGGGAATTAAGCCTGTATGGAAGTGACTGAGTGAGGAAGCATGGGGATAGCAAAATGCTTAATATTATGGGGACACAAGGCATAATTGGGTTGGGAAAGTCAAGACGGCATGTTTAAGGAAGCTGGTGCTTAGTTTGGTGGAGGGGTCTCTGCACCAATGCACATGCCATCTTTTACAACATCCCATGTGTTACAATTAAAAGGGTCCATATCCATCATCCATATGGCTAGCTGGTTTTAACAATGTTGCCCCTTAATTTCTAGAGACTTGGTTTAATGTACATATATATAGGGTAGTCTGAACACCAAAGGCGTCACCGACCACAATCTCACATGATATCAGAGGGCAATAGGTTTTATGAGAGTTTATATGGATGAGTAAGCATATATATTACCTAATAAGTTAGTCTTTCAATTTTTTATTACCTTGGAAGTGGATTGAATTTTGGACCAATTATAATCCTAACACATTATGCTGCTCACTTTCACTATTTAAACTACTTAAAAGCTTACGAGTTAGTCTTTTGAGTTAAGTGACAAGGATGTAGTTGAATTCCTAATGCTGGATGACCTCCTTTTTTGGGAGAGCTAATGCTTGTTGGGTTTGGTTTGATACTACTTCACACCCAAAAAGAAGCGAGCTACGTCTGAGTTAAAGTGCACCCCTCGTGTTTAGTTGCCATCGTTGAGTTTAGAACTCGAGCAGACTGTCGGTGACTCATCCTTTCTTAAAGCAACAGCAATCACATTGTTGAAGGGTGGCCATTGAAGAAGTCAAGTTGGGTAGATGAACCAAGTTACACTTTGCACTAACAGACACTCTTATATTCACAGCACGTGTTTCTCATTCTCCTTAAGTATGTTGAATTTCTTTCATAGATGGAGTAATTTTTCGGTGTGCATGTAATACCTCATGTCAAGTTATTAATCTACTTATATTATAATATGTCTATTTATTAATATTATATCTTTAAAATAGAAATTCGTTGTCTACCCATATTAAACATGCTAAATAATACCATGTGATTGTGTTACAGTAACACCGAAAAATTTCTCCGAGATATGAATGTTGAATGGGTAATGCTTGGTTGCACCCTTAGGGTGCACATGTTCCACCCTTCCTTCAAAATCTTCGAATGGCAGTACATAAAAAAATTACTTTTTAAATACATATTGTCTATTTATTAATATTTACATAATAAATTATCGATATTTGATTGAATTAATTTTTTTTACAAAAAATTTTTTAATAGATTATCTAAAATATAAACGGTTATAATTCTAAACTTGTATTGCCGAAAGAAAATTTTGGGAAAGGGAGGTGACCCAAGTATTTGCCATATGTTCAACTATGGAAAAAAAAAAAGAAACTGGTAGATTGTTGTTTAGTTGTTTACAAATCCCTCATGATGGTCCAGGTCTATGGCCCATCTGATAATGTTGGGCTAGTACAACAGAGCTTGGTGCCCATTGTGGCCCATTAAACTCGAAAGAAAAACAATCAGAGGCTTGTCGATTTGCAATTCATTTTTTCTTGATATGTTATTGGAGGCATATAAATTTATTGCTGCCTAATAAGATTAGGCTGGAAAATATAGCAAACACTTTGGCGTTACCATCGATCCCTTGACCAGCCATGTATATGTAGGATCAATTCCAATATATATATATATATATTAAAGCTAATTAACTACGAATATTGATCAATAGATCTGAATTCACTAGCTATCTAGGATATAAAAGCATTTCTCTCAAAAAAAAGACAGAAAATATGAACCATTATACATGTCAAATTTGTGCGCCAATTAATTAGGCAAGGTTTGGTTAGGATTTTTTAACCTTTGTGTGCCCAATGACGTATAATCTTCTTCGATCGGTAATAGGCTCCAACTAATGATGTATATATAAAGTATATATAATCTGGTTTCTTGATTTTGCTAACATGGAGCAAGCACTGTCTCTTCCAGTAGAACCTAGACATGGGAGCAAAAAGAGGGATTTCGACCTGAAAGTGGGGCTTAATAACGGCAGTTTGTATTCATGATATCATCAATTGAAATTAAGATGTATTGTTGATCATTCAGCACATCTACCATATATTATGCCAGAAACTAGTACAAATTCAAACGTACTTTATTTATCATAATTTTGTTATTAACTAGTACTTTATTTCTTTTTAATTAACTGGAATTTCAAGCTTAAATTCCTCGTCTTCCGAGATCAATAAAGAATTATCTAGCTATAGGATCCAGTATAATGCAGACTAGCTATCAAGTCAATTTGATCACCATTCTTTCTAGCATAAATAGCTATATATTATCATATACAAAATTAATTTGCTAAAAGAAATTTTTTAGCTACAAGCTCAACTATACAAGAAATATTGTAAATTTAACTCTGTCTCTCTCTCATTAATTCATTTTCGGCAACTCTTTTATTGACTATACCTAGCTCTCTCTCTCTCTCTACATATATATATATATATATAGTATGCATAATGCATGTGCCTCCTCTTGCATGCACACTCTCAACAAGTAGATAGAGTAATATTCTCCCTTCGAAGAAAATTTGTAGATTGTAGTTTGTAGTACTATATATATTAGCATCATAACATTTTGTATGAATCAAGTACACAAAAAGAATTATGGCTATCGGGCCTAGAGTCTTCTCTTAATTAGTACATGTGCTCAACAAAGGAAAAGGAAAAGGAAAAGGCCGGCTTGGAATCTTCCATCATTAATTTTAATTCTTCTTGTTTATAAAGACCTTTAATCACTTTGCCCCTATATATACGTTATTCATTGCCAACTTACTATTTTGGGTCCTTAACCACACACACAAAAGGAGAGAGCGATATACAGTGTACAAAATAAAGGTTATGATCATATATAGAATTGTAGACCTTCCCCTTTTAGTGAGAAAAGATACTATTGGCTATAAAGGTCCATCAGTTGTTCAATTCTATGACCTTAATTCATCAAACTTCTGTCATCATATGCGTGCTTTCCATAGCAGACGCTTCACATGTGATGGCATTCTTATACTGAATGTTAATTTATGATGGTGTTGCAAGCATAGCGCAGATGACCATCCTTTTAATTAATATATTATACATATAGGGTACTTTATCTTCACTATTAGCTGTTAATTTTATGCTCTGTGACTTTTGTTCTTACATGAAAAGGTGATGTGTGCATGCTATAAGATTTCTGTAAAGACCAAAGAATTTTGAAAGATAAGCATGCATGTCATTTTAGATAACCAAATTAAAAAACACAAAGGAATTCATTGGAAATTAAGTTAATAAATTGTAAGATATTGATCTGCAGCAGATTGGGAATCATATATATATATATAGTAGCTAGAAATTAAGTAGGAATTAAATCCGCTATAATTAATCATGACTAATGCAATATTGTACTTCTAAGCTATATATATATATATATAGGTTTAAATTGTATACAAATATATGCTAATACAAATAACATAATAAGCTGTACACAGTATGGCAATTAATAATACTTCATTAACAAATTATTTTCCCCCCTTTTTTTTGATGCATTCTATATAATATTTAATAAGTACCAAAGGAATATCATTCTTCCCTTCTTCCTTGGTTTTGAAATAGAAACCTGACTAAATAATTGAACCTAGACGATTAAACGAAAAAATATATATATATTTACAGTGAACTTCTTGAACACATAGTTTATATATATATGTACCTCAAATAGTTCACTGCAGGAGGAATCTAGTGATATAAGTATCTGTTTCCTTGGTACTAGTACTGCATCCCTAGGTTAATTAATTAAGGTATACACAAAGAGGTGTACATACAAATCATCCATGGCCAAGTCGAAGCTCCAAATCTACTTCGTCACTATTCCTCACTCCCCTTCTCAATTCAGGATCATCCTCCAAATGAGTGGGGCTGAACCTCAGGCTCAAATTTGCACCCCAAACTTCATGGTTCACACTCAAACCCTGAGACCTTGGGGCAAGTGAATGATGATCATCTTCCATGGCATAACCGTATGGGAGTCTAGGGGCAGACCCAGATGGCTGAAAATAGTAATTTCTGTGTGCATCCCAATCCGGGTAGGTAGAAGCCGGCTGGCCTGAAATTGGGGTGCTTAGTTGAGAAGAAGTCATGGACATGAATTCGTCGTTCGAGTAATAGTGGTTATTAGTAGTACCTGGGATGTGTTGCTTCGCTTTGGCTCGGTCTTTCCGGTGGATGTTCATGTGGCCTCCTAAGGCCTGAGCGTTGGTGAACCCTCTCTTGCAGAATGTGCACTCGTAGCTTCGTTTCTCATCTTTGGCTCCTTCCAACCGTTGATCATTTTGATCGTCTTCATCACTTGAAGTCTGATCTGGGCTTCCTAGTTTCCAAGATGCCATGGGGGAATTAAGGCCTCAACTGCTGATGATCTTGAATAATTATGGTGGTGATCAACAAGTTGAGAGAAAGAAACAAAGATAGATAGACAGAGAGAGAAAGAAGGTTATATTAATGGTGTGAGATAGATGCAAGTATAGAAGACATTGGCATTGTCATTGTGGCTTTAGTGGATTTATAATAAGGGGGAACACAGTTTTGGCATTTGTTGAGAGACTTTTTCTTGTAGCCGGCACTAAAATGGATCCATTTTGAGACATTTATTAATTACTTGTCTATTTATTGTTGTATTCTCACCCTTAATTTCTTTCTCCCCCCCCCTCATGATTTTGGGTTTGTACCATCTGGTTGTTATTTGTCATCATCTCTCGGATGGGGATTTCTATAGCATATATACTTGAATATGACTCAGCAGAGCTACTATATATATGTTAACAGCAGGTTCAACTCAATCCCACATGCTATATATTCTTATTTTGAACAAGTTTTTCTGTTCACACTTTCAATTCATAATGTGAAACCTTCCCACTCTGCAAATTGTACACTCCAAAAATGGAGTTCTCTTAATTACTTGTATCTATATGCAGATATAACTTGTTTTCTTACCCTACTTGGCAGCTAGGTTGATTGGAAAGAAATCATGTGACTAACTTGTTAGTTTCTTGGTCTCGAAGAAAGTCAAACTTTGGTTATAGTGTGAGAGGATAAGTATATTACTACTGAAACTATAAACTCTAACATTAGCCCATCCACGTTAATTGGCAGTAATTAAATTCCTATTATTCGATATTCATTTGAACCAAACTAATTAAAACCCAACTAAACAACTATCTCTAGTCTTATTATCTATTGAGACATGAGAGATGAGAATGGGGGAGCAGTTAAAAAGGAATAAATAGATAGTAACCCATTACTTTAAAAATGGGAAAATGTCTACCACACCATTTGTCTCCTTGTGCAGTACGTAGCAGTTATTAGCTGGTTCTTTTTGTACCAGAGACTCGAAGAGACGGCCAAATTACAAGACGTCTGCAGTGCTGTGGCATCTGATATATATGCTACTATTCAACCTAATTGACCATGTCGCTCAAATGATATCAATGCTTAGTAGGAGGAGACGGCTGCTTTCTTCTTACTGTTTTATAATCCCCCAAATTAATCTAAAATTATAATAATGATGATAATGATAAGAGGGAAACAGTCTTGGACAAATGGAAGATAGAGGGGTCAATGACAGCAACATGAGTGCTGTACTAGCTGCAAGCACTGCCACTTCAATTTTGATTAGGGACCTTAACATAAAATAATGAAGTGGGTTTGTGCAGGTACAATCCAAATTGTGTCTGTATCTCCCTGGAATTCGAATTTGCAATCAATGTATAGTGGGGGTTCTAATTTCTACATAAGACATGTAATTTGACAAGACAATTGGCTCTATGCATATGCCACCTCATTTGAGATTCAATTTGGGCCTAAAGTGTTGGGCTTCTGTTGAAGCTGATACACTACATGTGGCTCTATGATCGCAAATTTTTTGTACATGTATAATTCATAATATAATATAGCGCATCCATATATAGACCACAAATTCCAAGATTAAGTTGATTTAGGCCTCGGCAATGGGCCGGGCTGGACAAGCCCGGCCCTTAGTTTTCGGGCTCGGGCCGGGCTCGGGCTTGTAGTATATGAGCCCAATAGGGCTTTAGGGCCGGGCCGGGCCCGGGCCTCAGTCACATGTTCATGTATATATGGGTGGACCAAAAATGATGGTTCTTTAATAATGGGTAGTATATGTGCAGCTGGGTACGTAGCCAGACAAAGTCTGTATCTGGGAGAGCTACTATTCAATATTCATACAACATGCAATGATACGAACATGACGTGGTGTAAATGTTCCAAACTTATTCACAGAGCAGTAAGCAGAAGCTGACTCAGTGACTTTTAACAGAGTCAAGTTTTGTATGGTAAATACGTACGTGATGATTACAAATGATAATGGGCACGTGCTCGATCACTTTTAGACTTTGTACGTGCCAGTCATACAGAGCAACCTCCTCGTGAATACTACTAGCTAGGTGCAAAATATTGAGTTTAATTAATATTAATTATAGTTTTAATTTGATGGAGCGAATCTACATTGGGGTAAATGGCGTCAATAACGCTATGAATTTTGATTTTTTTTTTCTCTCTCTAGCTATTTCTGAGAAGTTTGGCCTGTGACTTTTTGTTTGATCCTTAAAGTTGGAGGGAAATATATTTATAGAAATGTCTCAAAGAAGCTGTTGATTTTATAAAGACAAAAAGAGGAGCAGTGGAGCACTTATTTTCCGATAACCCATTTTATTTACTGACTTGCTTAAAGCAATGTCATTTTAAGTAGTCACTTACGAGTAATTAAAACATTTCAGCAAACACACCCTACAGATCATGAGCCCTGAGTCTGAGGCGGGTCTGTTTGCATCTTCTCCAAATTTTTCTCTTGACTTCTTAATCTTGAATCATAAGCAAATGTTCTTGGATTTGTCAGTAATCATAAAAGTTAATGTTTATGTTAATACCAATAAGCTCTGCAAACAAAACAAAACAAAACAAAAAATAAAATTCTTTTTCTCTTTTTAGTGTAAAAACTAAAAACTCATGACCAATAATTTTTTTTTTTTCACTTCTCTTTCTTTTGTTGAGGGATGTGTTTGTAACTACGTGAGTGTGTGTCCTGACTGAGTACTATGTTTGGCTAAGAGTTTGGGGGTGTCGCAGTTGTCTGCAACAGTTTGAAGTGACCAAAAAATTTCATTCCATGTAAAGGAAAAGGAAAAAAGCTCTTACNAAAAAAAAAAAAAGGCAAAAAGCCATCATACCATTTGACATCCAGACAATGTCGGGAACATGCAATCCATCAGGTTTGGGGAAAAGCACCCAATGAAATCGACCCACCAAATACATGTATATCATTCACATGCCAAGTGGCAACCCATGGTTGATCGATGGTGCTCTCTCTCATATGCAATCAAACACTTCAATGTATGTGAGGTGGGACAGTAAAATGTTATTTTACTTTGAAAAACTTGCATA
>QANT01006182.1:0-10198 GCA_003254885.1 Purshia tridentata
CCCACAAGAGGTCGGCCTACCATCATAGTCTGAGCCGAGCAGGGGAAGAAGGCGGTCTCCCTACGCCGCAGCAAAATCGAGCCCGTCGAACTTCCGTCCCAGTATCGACTCGGATCGGATCCCCTGTGCCGTCAACATCGGCAGGTGGCATCGCGGCTAGGCTCGGGCTTCATCTTCCCATCACACGCCAGCTTGATCTGACTCGGGCACCAGGCCTAGACTCCGGGAACGTCTGGGACCCGTCATGATTATGCAAGACCCTCGGCAGGCGAGTGTTCATCTCACTCGCCCGCCCCTGGCCCATCGACTGGGAGATCAAGCCAAAGGATTGGCAGAAACCATGCCGGCTCGCTCAGCCTCACCAGCTGACGATTAGATCCACACCTACCTCCGTGATCAATTCCGGAGTGTTCATGACCGTCTGGGTCAAGTGGAGCGGTCGAGGGGGCACACCCGCCGTGGGGATCGAGGAGATGAGCTGCCTCTCCCATTCACTGATCGCATCTTAAATGCTCAAGTGTCAAGAAATACCAAACCCCCCAAGATCGATCAGTATGACGGCACGAAGGACCCGCTGAACCACCTTGATGACTTCCGCTATGCCATGGAAGCTCTTCAAGCATCCGAGGCCACCAAATGCCGGGTCTTTCCTTCAACTCTGCGTGGATCGGCTCGGGATTGGTTCAGGGGATTGCCCCCAAACTCCATCAACTCTTTTGCAGAGTTAAGGAGGGCTTTCATCGCCCGCTATGAGGTTGTATCCGAACGGCTGTACAATCTCAACGACCTCACCCTGAACAGCAGGAGGGTGAGAGCCTGAAGAAATACTTGATTCGGTTCAACTTGGACCACACCAAGTGTGACGGGTGCACCGACCATTCAGCCAAGGTCGCCCTCATGCAAGGCCTGCTCCCCGGGGATTTGCGGTCACATCTAATCCGCAACCCACCGGACAACTACGACGAGCTTTCCTTCGAAGCAACTAAGTACGCCTGCGCGGAAGAGTACGAGGCAAATCTCGAGTCCCTCAGAACCGGCCAGGCGGTCAAGAGGAAGGATGGTGGCGCTTCTAGCTCAAGACCCCAACCGTTGCCCAAAAGGGGGCGAGTATCCGAGCCGCGCAAACTCCTGCCTAAGGAACCTCAGTCAGTCCGCTACACTGAGTACGCTCCGCTCAAGGCAACCCCTGAGGAGATCCTAGGCCAGATCAAAAGCCAGCTGCCCCCGGCTAAGAAAATCCAGGGCCCGCCCCAAGACAAAATAGTGACGAACGTCTATTGCAAGTAGCACGGAAATTACGGGCACGTGACGAATAGCTGCTATTTGCTCCGTGACGCAATAGAGACGCTTGCACAAGCGGGCAAGATTCCCCAGTTCCTCGCGGGATGGCCGAGCATCAAACGGCCAGAGCGCCGAAAAGTCACCCAGACCATTGCGACAACATATGCCGTGATTGGTTCCATTTCTGGGGGGTTATCATTTGCCAGGGATTCGGCTCGGTCACAAAAAGGGTACTTAAGGGAGGCTACTGCCGGACTCCCTCGCGAAACTCTAGACATCCAGGCTGGTGCACCAAGAGCATCCAAATGACAGCGCCGGGACTGGGCCACGGTCACCTTTGAGCCCAATGAGTCGAGGGATATCGTCTTCCCTCACTACGACCCGCTGGTGATCGTGGCGGAGGTTTCCGACCTCACAGTGGCCCGGACCTTTGTCGATGGAGGCAGCTCTGTCAACATCCTCTATTATTCTGCTTTCAAGCAGATGGGCATCGACGAGGATCACCTGGAAAGGGATACTCCCTCCCTCATTGGCTTTGGAGGGGAAATCGTGCGACCCTTGGGCCATATCTTCCTCCCTCTGGTGCTTGGGAAGGGATCCATCAAGAGGACGTGCCAGACGTACTTCATTGTCGTCGACCGGCCGTCCGCCTACAATGTCATTTTGAGGAGACCTGGCCTGGTCGATCTGGATTGCATTGTCCACTACGCCAACCTCCTCATCAAGTGCTCGGTGGGAGACGAGTGCGTAGTGATCCAGGGCGACCAGATCTCCGCGCGGTCCTGCTACGCCAACTCCATTAAGGAGAAGGGCCGGACACTGGACTCTCGGGAAACAAACACCATCGCTGAGATGGGGCAATGGCCGAGAGTGGAGACATATAATGTCACGTCCGAGCCGAACGAATCCATCCGACCATTGCCGGTCGAAGAATGGGAGGAAGTTCCCATTGCCGAGGAACGACCAGCACAGTTGGTTTGGATCGGATCAGCTCTGTCTGCCGACCGCCGAGCAGAAGTACTGGCCTTCCTGTGGACTAATGCTGAAGTCTTCGCCTGGTCATATGATGACGTGCCAGGAATTGCCACTGACGTCATCACCCACAAGCTCAACATCGACCCACAATCTAAACCCGTTCGTCAGAAACAAAGAGCTTACGACCCAATCCGCTATACTGCCATGGCGGAGGAAGTCACAAGCTGCAAAAGAATGGGTTCATCCGAGAGGTCAGCTACTTGGACTGGCTGGGCAATGTGGTGATGGTCAAAAAGAGCAATGGCAAGTGGCGAATGTGCGTAGACTTCACGGACCTCAATAAGGCTTGTCCCAAAGACAGCTTCCCCTTGCCCAGGATAGATCGGCTAGTTGATGCCACGGCCGGACATAGGCTCCTCAGCTTCATGGANCTACAACCAGATCCTGATGCACTAGGCCAACTAAGAGCACACCTCCTTCATCACAGACCGGGGGACTTACTGCTACAAGGTCATGCCGTTCGGACTTAAAAACGCAGGCGCCACCTACCAACGGCTAGTCAACCACATGTTCCGATCCTCCATTGGAAAATCTGTGGAGGTTAATTTATGTGGATGACATGCTAGTCAAAAGCGTCCGGGCGGAGAATCACGTCCGTGACCTGGCAGACATGTTCGATGTGCTGAAGGAGTACAAGATGTGACTCAACCCCGCCAAATGCGTGTTTGGGGTCGAGTCGGGCAAATTCCTGGGCTATATGGTCAGCTAGCGGGGAATCGAAGCTAATCCAGAGAAGATCCGAGCCCTCATCAACATGCGATCCTCCTGCACGAGGAAGGAAATACAAAGCCTTACCGGAAGAGTGGCGGCCCTCAACCGGTTCATCTCCAAGTCTACCGACCGTTGCGTCCCCTTTTTCAAAGCCTTGAAAGGGGCGGGTAAGATTATTGATTGGACCCCGGACTGCGAACGGGCGTTCCAAGATCTGAAAAGGCATATGGCGGAACCTCTCATCTATCCAAACCAGAGGAAGGGGAAGACCTCCACATTTACCTATCAGTCTCCGACTCTGCCCTCAGCTTGGTACTGATAAGAGAGGTGGCTGGAGTGCATCACCCCGTTTTCTATGTCAGCCGGGCACTCCTCAGCGTTGAAACCAGATATCCTCGGTTCGAGCGAGTGGCCCTGGCGCTGGTCTGTTCGGTTCAGAAGTTACGGCCATACTTCCAAGCTCATACCATCACTGTCCTGACTGACCAACCACTGCGCCAGAGACTGGCCAAGCTAGAGACTTCTGGGCGGCTCATCAAGTGGTCTGTTGAATTGGGAGAGTTCGATATCCATTACCGGCCAAGGACGGCAGTCAGAGGTCAAGTCGTAGCTGACTTTTTGTGTGAGTTCACAACCACTGACGAAGAACTGCCTCCGTCGCATGGAGGGACTGCCACGATCCCTGCCGAGCCGAATGCGTCAGTTTATCCAGTCTCTGATGGCCTCACCTGGACTCTCTATGTCGACGGCTCATCCAACGGGTCTGGTAGTGGGGCTGGCCTTGTGCTCATTACGCCGGATCAGGCTGTCATCGAGTATGCCATGCACTTCGAGTTCCAAGCCTCCAACAATGAGGCCGAATACGAAGCACTGATCGCTGGCCTTTGCCTGGCCAAGTAGTTGGGGGCTACCTAAATAGACATCTTCAGCGACTCTCAGCTCATAGTCAATCAGGTCCTTGACGAACATGAGGCCCGCGATTAGAAAATGACGGCCTATCTCGCACGGGCCAAGGCCCTCCTGCAGACGGTCGATGAGTATCACATCTCTCAGATACCCAGAGGCGAAAACTCAAGGGCGGACGCGTTGGCACGACTCGCCTCAGCCCCTTCATCCGGTTCGGCTCAGAAAATACCTGTGGAGGTGCTTCCTCGACCCACTATAGCCGAACCAAAAACAAACGTCATGCAAGCAGATACTGAGCAGATGTGGATGACTCTAGTTTTTGATTATCTGTTTACCGGGACCCTTCCGTCAGCAAAAGAAGAGGCACGACTCGTTTGGCTCCAATCAGCTCGGTTCAGCATCATCAATGGCAAACTCTACAAGCGAAGTTTTTCTCTGCCATATCTGCGATGCACAACCGAAGCAGAAGGGCATGAGGTACTAAGGGAGGTCCACTTAGGCGTCTGTGGCAATCATTCTAGTGGTCGGACTCTGGCCTACAAAGTAACAAGGCAGGGCTACTTCTGGCCAACTCTATGCCGAGATGCTCTCGAGTTCGCACGAGCGTGCGATAAATGTCAACGGCTCGCCACGATACCTCATCAGTCATGTACCCGAGTCATTAACAACCGTGCCAAATCCATGGCCATTCGCACAATGGGGGATTGATCTGATTGGACCTATGCCCATGGCCGCGGGCAAGGTTTAGATGGTGGTGGTAGCGGTCGACTATTTTACTAAATGGGCCGAAGCTGAACCGCTGCGAAGCACCAAAGCTGAAAAGATGGTGGTTTTCGTCTGGAAGAACATTACTTGTTGATTTGAAGTTCCACACACGCTCATCACTGATAATGGCAAGCAGTTCAATTGCAACGAGTTCAAGTCCTTCTGCTCTGGGCTGAACATCGATCTACGATTTGCCTCAGTCTACCACCCTCAGGCGAACGGGCAAGTGGAGGCTGTTAATAAGATCATTAAACGGACGCTAAAGTCAAAACTTGGCCCGACCAAAGGCGATTGGCCAAATAAATTGCCTGAAGTCCTTTGGTCGTACCAGACCACTCACCGCACGTCCACTAAATAAACCCCATTCTCACTTGCCTTTGGAGAAGACGCGGTAGCACTGATCGAAATGGGGGTATCTTCGCTCCGTTCAGACACATACGACCTTGAGCTCACCGATGAACACCTGAGACTCAGCTTGGACCTCATAAGTGAACGGAGGGAACAAGCTAGCTTATATCATGCCAACTATTAGAAGGATGTGGCAAGACACTACAACAAAAGGGTTCGGCCGCGTAGTTTTCAGCCTGGGAACTTAGTTTTGAAGCGAAACCCATTGGAGGTCAAAAAAGATGCCTTCGACCCCAGTTGGGAAGGTCCGTACTGCATCCTCAAAGCGTCCGGCCCGGCACCTACAGCCTAGCGGAACTTAACGGCAAGCCCCTAAAATTCAACTGGCATGCCCAGCACTTATGGCTTTACCACCAATGACCTTGTACAAATCGAAGCCGGGGACTGTCCGGCTCAATATTATTATGATAAATACAAGCAAGAACTTTTGTCAAAAATTTTGTCAAAGTGTGAAGTTGCTCGTCGCATAATTTTCGAGCCAAACTGACGATTTTCGAGCTCGAAAATTAGGGGACTTCTATCCCCAAAACAGACCCCAAAGGTCTTTAAAAAATTCCCCCTGTTCAAGCCGAGTGATCATTGTCGATCCTCAAGCCTCTCGGACAGTTATCCATCCGAACGGGCGTTCGGCGGATAAACAGACCCCAAAGATCTTTAAAAAATTCTCTGTCCGAGCCGAGTGATCATTGTCGATCCTCAAGCCTCTCGGACAATTATCCATCCGAACGGGCGTTCGGCAGATAAACAGACCCCAAAAATTTTCTTTGTCCGAGCCGAGTGATCATTGTCGATCCTCAAGCCTCTCGGACAGTTATCCATCCGAACGGGCGTTCGGCGGATAAACAGACCCCAAAGATCTTTAAAAAATTCTCTGTCCGAGCCGAGTGATCATTGTCGATCCTCAAGCCTCTCGGACAATTATCCATCCGAACGGGCGTTCGGCAGATAAACAGACCCCAAAAATTTTCTTTGTCCGAGCCGAGTGATCATTGTCGATCCTCAAGCCTCTCGGACAGTTATCCATCCGAACGGGCGTTCGGCGGATAAACAGACCCCAAAGGTTTTTTCTATCCGAGCCGAGTGATCATTGTCGATCCTCAAGCCTCTCGGATAGTTATCCATCCAAACGGGCGTTCGGCGGATAAACAGATCCCAAAGGTCTTTAAAAAACTTCCTCTGTCCGAGCCGAGTGATCATTGTCGATCCTCAAGCCTCTCGGACAGTTATCCATCCGAACGGGCGTTCGACGGATAAACAGACCCCAAAATTTTTTTCTGTTCGAGCCGAGTGATCATTGTCGATCCTCAAGCCTCTCAGACAGTTATCCATCCAAACGAGCGTTTGGCGGATAAACAGACCCCAAAGGTCTTTAAAAAACTTCCTCTGTCCGAGCCGAGTGATCATTGTCGATCCTCAAGCCTCTCGAACAGTTATCCATCCGAACGGGCATTCGGCGGATAAACAGACCCCAAAGGTCTTTAAAAAATTTCCCCTGTCTGAGCCGAGTGATCATTGTCGATCCTCAAGCCTCTCGGACAGTTATCCATCCGAACAAACGTTCGGCGGATGAACAGACCCCAAAGGTCTTTGAAAATGCTGTTTCGAGCATACACATACTTGGTGTGTTAAAAAGCAATAATAAAGCATTGAAATCCGAATACAAAGACATTTGGAGTTAAAAATACTCATTTCAATTGAAAGGTTAAGTGTTCTTAACAAGTTAAGATTCCGAGCCACAGTTCGGCTCAGAATCACTAAAAATTGACTACTCTCAAAAAATAAGATAACAAAAAGAGGCGCCACAATCAAGGAGTAGGAGGCACTTGGTTGAGCGGAGTGAAAAAGGTGACTTGCTCCACGTTCGGCTCGGAGTCCGACACAGTCGACTTCGTAGCCGGACCGAGATCCGCAACGTCTTCGCCAGGGACTTCGTCATCCTACTCGGCTCGGATTAGAGGGTCTTCGGCTTTCTTCTCGGACCCAGACTTGCCTGCCTCATCATCGTCGGAGTCGACAACAAAGGACAGGTCCCAGTCAGGCCTCTTCTTCTGCACCTCAGCCAAGAACTGGTTAAAGCCAGCGAGCCGAGCATCGGCAATAGCATCCTCCACTTTCCGAGCCGCATGCCACGACTCGGCCGCCTTCTTCTCAGCCCGCTCCACATCATCTTGCAGTTCCTGTGGGAACTGAGACATGTCCTTGTGGGCTTGGTTGGCTTGCTCGAGGTCCTTTCTCAGCCGAGCAACCTCTTTCCGAACTGATTGGAGGTGGAGTTCCAGGTTTGTGGCGCGCTCGTGCTCCTCCCTCGAAAACTGCTCGGCCACCTTCAGCTTGTCCTGGGCCTGGACAAGCTGCTCCTTAAGGCCAGCCTCAGGGGTAAGGACCCCTTCATTTCGAGCACCAGGGGCTCCAAGACCGGGTGAACCTCCACCTTGCGGCTCGACGGCTCAGAAGAGGAGGTGGGAGCCTTGTCCTTGTGCACCGTCTTGGGCCTCTTTGGAGCTGAGCCCGAACCCTTGTTTGGTTCGAGAACACGTTTTTCCCCCCCAGTTCTATCTGGTCGGATTGGAGATGGGGGGTGTCTTCCTGAGTGTTGTCCTCGGGGGAGGTTGTCTCGGAGCGTTATCTCGGGGCGCCCCCGATTGCTGCCCTACTCCCTTGGCAGCCTTCTTCCTGAGCTTCTCGGTGAAGTCAGCTTTGTCCATCTTCTCCAGCCTTCTGTCTCGCCTCGGAGCGTAGAAGGAAATGCCGCTGAGTCCGATCCGGTCACGATCGAGAAGAAAGGCAGTAGACAACTGGCCGGTAGGAAGAGCTCTGAGTTGTTCGAGATCCTCTTCGAACTTCTTCCTCAGCTTGCACTTCGTCTAAGGAGCTGCAAAGAAAACAAACGGGTCAAAGATGGGATCCAGAAAACCAAGTCCTGCGTTTGGATCGGATGGTTCTGATCGCCCTCTACCTGGGATCCTAAAGGCTCTGGGGACTCGAGCAACTAACTCTGCATTCGGCTCAGACTCCCAGTCTCCCTTCACAAAGAAGTACTTCAACTTCCACGACTTCTGGCATGAAGGGTTGCCTCCCAGAAAGTGACCCCCCAGGCTTGGAGGTGGTAAAAGCCGAGTTCAGAAGGCTTCGATCTGAGCCTGTATATCCCCAGGAAGAAGTTAATATGCGGTTTCGATCCGAACACCATGTGCCACAGGATGTGCATCGATATGATGAACCTGTAGGTGTTCGGATTCAGCTAGTGCGGAGCCGCGCCGATCAAACTGAGGAAATGGGTGCAACGGCAAACGTACCCCGTTTTGAAATATCTCGAGGTACATAGTGACCCATCCTTTCGGTGGTCGGCTCAGCTTCTCATCACCCCTTGGAAGCCGGAGTCTTACTGTCGCAGGGAACTTGGACCTTATCCTAAGGTCCTCAAGCTCCCACTCCTCCAACTCGTTGGGGATTTGGTCGGCCTTCTATGGCTTGTCCTCGTAGTAGTTAGGATCGATCGGCGACCCTACTACAATCCGAGCCGAAGTGGAGGCTTCAGCTTCCTCCTCCTCAGATCCCCCTTGAAGCCTCAGGGGATCACTTGGCTCGGAACTCTCTTCTTCTCCATCTACTTCTCTTGCTTCCTCCCCTCCTTGCCCTTCTGAACCTTCGCGTTCGGAATGTGCTCCTTCTTCATGCTCAGATTCCGAACTGGCAATGGGCATCCTCATCTGGCCGGGTTGACTGTCGACGTCCTGTCGAGGTCTCGGTCGAGCTCATTCTAGTCCAAACTCACCGAAGCAGTTCGGCTCGGATCGATATCGCTGTCACCCTCAAAAGTGTTCCCGGATCCGAGCCGAGCACTTGATTCGGAAGACATTGCTAAAAACACTCTATTCACTTCAGGTCTTAGTTTTTTTGGATCAAAAAGGTGTTCCCCGTGAAAAACACGAAGAACACGGACAAAAACCAGAAAAGCAAAAAAAAAAAAAACCCAGAAAAGCAGGGAAGAACTAACCAAATTTCTTCGAAACTTCAAGGTTGGAGTCGTCGCTTGGTTGCACACCTCGCCAATCGAAGACCTCACAGGAAACTTTGGGAAAATCCGAGCGTGGGAAGGCAAAGGATTTCAGAAAGAGAGAGAGAGTTGAGAGTGAATTTGCCAGAAAACTGAGAAAGTGAAGAGGGAGAGAGGAAGAGAAGGTTTATATACTTGGACCTAGAAAAGATCTCGGCCGCCCGTTCGTTTTGACGCCTAACACCAGATCGTGCCACGTGGAGAATTCAAAAACCTGATTTGATAGCACGCAGAACGAGGTGTCACCTTAGTGATGATGACGGCCGTCCGAGTTCCGAGACACCTCGGCCACCCAAATACGGCCACCTGTCTGGGTAGGTGAGAACTGTCTCGTCATGTCTTCGCCCACTTGGATCGGAGTAACAGACCATATCAACTTCTTCGAAAGCGAAGCCCACCTGTCTATAAACGGTTCGGATCAGAATTGACTCTATCCGAAGCTACATTACACCTTCCAACCAAAGAGTTTGCACTCTCGGATCGGAAGCTGGGGGACTCCTGTTTGGGGATAACACCCCCACTCGAGTCAATAGTCAATATCTCTGGCCACGTGGGATTTCGGATTCGACTTCCGTCTCATTGCCTCCGATCAACGGCCCCTCAACACGACTCCTGCAGATCGGATCATGCTACCTGATCCGATCCGAACCGATTGTATCGAAAGTCATCACCAGAGACGAGGCCTGTAACCCACCGGTTATTCGGATCGGATGCTTCGTTCGGATCGGACTGATCATTCTCGATTCATCCTCTTCCGAGCCGAGCATGAACCCAGATAGTATTTATTGCTCCTGACACTCTGAAGGTACCTTTATGCTTTGCATTTATGGCTTATCCACTCTGCCTTACTTTCCATTAAATGCATGCAAGTTCCAGCCATTTGGTAGCCATCCCTCCTGCATTAAATGAGAAATCTGTCAGTAATCCAGCCTGTTTTCAAACATAGCCTCTGAAACCTATGATCAGCCATGATCATACCTACAGGTCAGCAGAAATATCTCATACCCCTTTGCCTATAAATAAGAGCATACTTAC
>QANT01006185.1:0-13115 GCA_003254885.1 Purshia tridentata
TCAGCATCAATGGGTGGTCGGTATAGCCTGGGCCGACAAGTAATGTTGGAGCTGGATTGGCAATTTGGCATCCCTACCCTAACCACATGGCTCCTACCACCAACAAAAAGAACCTAATAGAAACTTTAATAAATTAGCAACAACTTGTAGAATTTTAAAAAAGGACAAGGCGTCCTATATTGGTTCCATTCCACCTTTATTTTGGGAGGGTTAGACAGCAAACAAGGGACAGGGACACCACAGACTCGGGATGGGACCTCTAGAATTGGGCATACCAAACTTCTCCTCTCTATAACTTTGATTACTTTATATTCCCAGAGACAAACCAACACATGAGCTATTAACGGGTAATGTTTTCTTATCAAATATCTGTCATACTATATTGCGAGAGTGTTGAAGTATACATTCAAATACGAATCTACCTAATCAAAATTTAGATTGACAGTATGAAAACTTTATATCTCAAATTATCTCTTTCAAAAGAATACTTCCAATATCTTATTCTTGTCACATTACTGAAACAAGAGTAAGAACAAAGAAGGGCAGCTGTATCTTGGGCTTTGAGTTTACACTAGTCTCTACAGAGCCTAGTATAGAGGCCTGTTTTGCAAAACAAATGAAATGGGGTTTTGGCCCCTTCCTGCTCTATTTACTTCAAAAAACTTTACATTTATGAAAAGTAAGAAAAGACATCTTAGGCTCTTATTAGGTAAAACACATAAAGAAATAGCTTCTGTTTAGGCAACGAATCATCTCCTTATGTGCTTAATTTGTCTCCCAAAACAAAGGCAGCTCAATTTTGATGTGATTTAACCAAGAATCATTTGGGTGACAAGGTGACCACCACAAATGGTTGTGTCAACTTCTAATTTCATGGCACCATGGATGGTGTCTTTCAGCCTAATCAATAATTCAACTCAAAAGTCCCATTTGTTCTATCTGATGTGCAGTTTATCCAAAGGAAACATTGCAATCATAAATCATATAAGTTAGAAAATTAAAGTGGAAATCACTTTTATCGTGCATGAATTTGGCAGTAAACATCAACATAAGGTATATACAACAAGACTGTTTCGGATAAGTAAGAAAATATAAAACTGTTTAAACCCAAATTAGAAAAAAAAAAGAAAAAAGAAAAAAAAAAAAGCTTCACAAAATCTCGTTGTTCTTTCTGCAACACAATCATCACAGTCCAATCTTCATAAAAAAATTTCTCGAGCTGATCAACCATTATATGTTGACCCATTATGAATTTAGAAAGGTTTCAAGATGATAATACAAGATATGGTACTATTAATCATAACCCTGATCTGATTGTAACATATCAAAAGATAATCTCTCAAGAAAAAAGATTTCCTTCTACTTAAAATATTACTGAAGAGCCTAGTGCTTAATTAACATTAATTATCTTTAATGGGGTTTTGGTGTGTATGGCCACCTTTACAACAAAAATTAGTCTCTTCCTCGTTGCTAAAGATTGATGATATTTTCCAAGTTAGAAGTTCTTTCCACTATGAAATTAAAAATAAATTAATTAAAAAAAGAATTTCTTCCACTAGCGGGAGTGTAATGGGGATGCTGCACTATCTAGTTAAGAACTATTAGATGCTGCATTAAGGATTAGGGAATATACCATGATTGATTACCATATCATGCATTCATGCTTTTAATAAAGTGTTCTTGAAGAGTCATAGAAGAACAATGACACAGAAGCACAAAAGTATGAAGGAAAAAAAATTAGTATAAAAAGAAGCATCTTCAAAGGTTTTGTAAATACATTTTGGCCCCCTCAAAACAATGAATGACCGTAACCACCCATAATTCAGACTGTATGCTAGTTTGCTATAAAGATTAAACACCAATCTCATTTACCCATTTTGAGGCAAACCAAGTGTGTAATTACATAAAAATCTTGTAATTAGTTTACTCTAAATGTAAGTGTGACCAGACCAGCCCTCGTTTTTGACCTCTAAATTGAAGGGCTCCCAACAAGAAAAGACCTTTCCCTTGGCCTTAAATATGGGTTGTCCTTATATAGCATTCACATGTTCCACATGTGATTGTTAATAAACAGTGTTTTCCACTGCTGCTGTAAAATACTAATGGAAATGAACAGAGGCAAATGGCATTATAGCATCACCATTTTGATCCGACAGGTCAGAAATGACCTTCTGAGAAACTGAAAGAGAAGCATCAAAATCTTATTATAATCAAACATGTCCTAAAAATTTTGGTTGCTCTGGAACACTTGTTTGTACTGAATGAACCTACATTCTAAGATGATCTTCAAGACCAATACATGAACATTGGACATCACCAATGGCAGGTGACAGCACTTTACTTCCTAAATACTTTCCTTTTTAATTTTTCCTCTACTGTCCTTGAGATCTCGGACATTTCTGATTCATTACATTGTTTAATGAAAAATAAACTCTGAAAATGGATAGTTTGTGTTTTGTATTATGGGGGGGAAGAATGTGGAGATATAGAAAGACACTTAAAAAAACCATGTCCATAATAAGAGGAAAAGAACAAAAATACAAGAACCCCACTAACAAGACCCTTTCAGAGTTCAATTGGTTGGTATATTAGATTTAAAGAATGTTTAAAGGGAAAGGAACAGACATTCAAGACCTAATCTAATTGCCTTGCCCTGCCGCCCCCACAAGGCTGCAATTTATGAACATTATGATTTTAGAATGCCATCCACTTCTATATTTAAAGCGGTCCAAACATTATAAAAATGAAAGGCTTAGGAACTAATAATTAAATATTAATGACTGTCACAGCCATGGCCATAACAGGTTAAGGCCGTTTTGTATACTACATTGTTGCGTGTACTCCCCTACACAAGTCATGTTTGAACAAGAAATAATCCACTCCTCATTAAATATGTGAGCCAAAGATCTCCAACACCTCACATGGCTTACATTACATACACTGACATTAACCAGGGATGTTTACACATGAACCATATTCACATATATATATATAGAGAGATTAAAGAGAGAGATAGAGAAAGATATATTTAAACTCAAATATATTTGGTTTGAGTTAAACCAGATTTACAGGAGTCAAAGATCAATCTTCAGAAAGATTACCACCCCCTCTCTCTCTCTTTTCTTAGTCAGGATTTTGCTCATTGTCCAATGAAAAATATTTTAAAAGAAGATAGAAAAGAAAAAATTATGATTTTCATTCTTCATTTGGTCAAATTTGTTGTTCACCTTGTCTAACATGATCTGGGTTAGGAAATCAACTCTCTGATCAGATTGTTAAGTCTTGTGTTGTGTCAGGGTTTGCTCCCAAAAAATTAAACAGGATTGATTTTGGCAGTGCAACTGAGTGATTTTCTCATCTTGGTCCTTAATTAGATTTAATGAATAATTATTATAAGTCTGTTAAACGTTCTGTTCAAATATAATATAATTATTGGTTCACACTAAAAAATTTACAACTTGAAGTATTTTGGGATTATTGAAGGTGTTGAGAATGTAATCTTCTTTGAAAAGAAAAATCAAGTAAAAGCACCCAAATCTCAATTAAATACTTTGAGATATCAAATTTGATCCTACTCAAATTGCATTGGACTATGGAAGCTTGTACATAAAGTTGTGCAGAATGTAATTAATATTCAACACTTTAATAGTGGCCGTGCTTTATATGCCTAGCCCCCTAAGTCCAATGAGTACTACTACAACACATAATTAAAAATAATAATTCAAAAAACAGAGAATGTACTTGGCTAATGGAGCTTGATCATCAGTGGACGCAATGTGTATAAAGCCTCAGTACTGGTTCCAAGCTGGAATTACCCACAAATGTACCATACATTTGGAACCTGTCTTTTCTCATAGTATTGACTACTTTCTCAGTAGCCAAACAGAAAAATTTTGAGGCTAGCAAATATGAACAACCAAAGTGTTTGATAGGGGGTACGTGGGATGTCATTGTCCAATTTGTCATGCGTCTCAAGCAAAAGAATCTTAGCACACGTACGCACGCAGGCTCTGCCGCTTTGGATAGGACTTGGGACTTGGGAGTTGGCCACATAGTGATAAATTAATCTAGTGATTATCAAAAAAAACATTGTTAAGATTTAAGAGCTTCGGTTCTACCCAAGTTCAAAACCTTGACCCCGTCGACAATGCCGGGCATGTCCTTCCAAATCGCTACCGTCTGACATCTCTCCACGTGGCACAAAACCCGCTTCAGGATCCCCGTGCCGGTGGCCCTTTCTTTGTCAAGTGATGACAATTTGTCAATGTCACTTTTTTTATATTGTATATTAATCTGCCTCCTAATCTTGCTTAAGCTCATGGTTATTTATTAGAATTAAAAATGGGGATTATATTTTGTCATGCCGTTTTAATGTGGAAATTGATTTAAAGTTGCGCACGTAGCATGAGGTAGTTGGGAAGGCCTGCTTCGTGCTTTGGGTTAGTGAGTGAGGGAGTTTAAGAGTTGGACTCACCCATTTTGGTCGATTGCCCAATTGTCACTATATTTTTGCTTGTGGGGTTTGGGAGCTGTATAGAAAGTGACTGCTGCTTCCTTCTTTCTCCATCTCATTCCTTATCTACCTTCTTCATCTTCTTCTTCCTCTTTCGTTGGGTTTCTAGAGAGAGAGAGAGAGAGAGAGAGAGAGAGAGAGATGGGGAACTGCCAGGCCATTGATGCTGCAGCGCTGGTGATACAGCACCCAAGTGGGAAGATAGAGAGGTTTTATTGGTCCATGAGTGCCAGTGAGGTGATGAGGACCAACCCTGGTCACTATGTGTCTTTGATCATTCCATTGCCAGGGTCTGATCATGAACATCAGGAACAACAACAACAAAAAAACCAGGAGGAGAACAAGACCGTGCGCTTCACACGTGTCAAGCTTCTGAGACCCAATGAAACTCTTTCTCTTGGTCACGCATATCGCCTCGTCACTACTCAAGGTTTGTTTTGAAACAGAATGAGACTAAGTTTGGTTTTGGAAGAGTGTGTAAAAGTGTTAATTATTGTTTGTTTCTTTTTTGTGGCTGTAGAGGTTATGAAGGTGTTGAGGGCAAAGAAGTATGCGAAAACTAAGAAACAGCAGCTGGAGTCAGTTGAGAAGTCAAAAACAGGGCAAGAGAAGCAGAGTTCAGGTTGTGAGGCAGAAGAAGGGAGCTCTGACAAGGAGAACATCAACCATGTATGTCTCAGTAAGCAAATTATCATCTTAGTTTCATTATTTTCTGTGCCTTCTTTTTGGTCAAGTACTTTTCTGCCACACAAAATTCTCATACCTTCTCTCTGTTCAATGTTTTTATCCACACCAGAAAGAAACTGTACAAGAACCACCACCCAAAACAACCCTTTTAATATCTTTGATTTTGAACTTCAGGCAACAAAACATGAAAGGCACCGACCAAGGACGACATCAAATGCTGCTGCCGCTGCTGCTGCAATGAGGTCAAAATCTTGGCGCCCCTCGCTACAGAGCATCTCTGAGGCTGGAAGCTGACCAGTGGTTCCATACTCCAACAGCAAAATGCAGATTAGACAATAGTGTGATGCACTGGCTCTTCATATCCAGGTGCACCTCCTGGAGCGTGGAAAAAATAGATCACCCAAAACTCATGGATTTGGGTACCAAGTTTTCTAATCCAATGTCAACCACAGCCCCAATTCAACCCATGTTCAGAGCAATAAGAAATCTGTATAGCCACACAACAAAGCACTGAATCTGACATTGTATTAGAAGTGAAATTCTTGTCAAACACATGATGGGTCTTTGCCATTTTTTGTGAGTTTGCCCCAGAAAAAAAAAACAAGATAATTACAACACCAAATTAAATTTAGAGTTGTGAGTGTGGAATATGAATGAAACATCACTTCGGTGATTTTGAGTTCCAAACTTCCCAGTCTCGATCCACATAGTTTTGAGCCCATAACAGGGATGTCCTTGCAGCCAAAGGTGCTCCAGGTAACTCCCTCTCATTGAGAGCAACGAAAATATCAGTGAAAGGCTCCACCAATAATGTCCCAGGTCCTCCATACTCCTTGACCAAAAAATCACTGAAAATCTGGTTTGCAACAACAGGTTAAATTAATAAAATGAGTATAATTCAAATAGTTAAGCAAATCTAACCTTAGCTTAATGGACCACATAACATATAGGTGATAAGTCAAAACATTGTCAGGGAGAGGCCAAACATGCACAGAAAGTTAGAGCTATTTGATGGAAGCTGTCTGGAAAACAGTAGTGGTTTTGTAGTCAGGTCAGATATTTGTCTTGGGACTCAATTATTGTACTCACCCCTCACATTAGAAAATAAAGGAAACAAAATGTTTGCTGATTCACAGGAGGGGTGGCTCGCACAGAACAAGTTGCAATGCCCCCAATTATTCATTATTTGTTATAACTTCTATGAACTCAATTTTAACTTTTCTCGTATACTTAGAACAACATTAGGAAAAGAAATCCTTCATCCCCTTCCCCCCTTCTCCTCGCCACCCACTTTCCCCACTGGCCGGCCATGGGTGTTTAAGCCCGTGGCTGGTCCGTTTTTACATATTTTAAGCTTGAAAGAAAAATGTATAAGAGCTAGAGAGCAACTTTTGGGCGTCAAAAGAATCACCCTTCCAAAAGAAACCACACCTTGAAAATCTGAGGCTTGATGTTTACAGATGTGTCCTATTTCAATGACGAGGATCAGGGAGCTAAGTTCAAGGCAGATCATTCTCATACCATAAATGCTCATTTCATGGTCGTTATCAATTCCTAGAATCAAGGATCAATGTCAGATTTGATTTCCTTGTTCTCTCATTCATACTTGTATATGAATACATATTTTACTTGATGAATCAGTTTTTCCAATCTTCATAATAGTAAAGTGCAGTCATTACGCAATTAGCAAGTCATTAAGCCTTTGTTTCCCAGGAGTGACAGGACACATAGTAACAGGTCAGAGAACTTAATTATCCCCTTCTCTCTATTCCCCCACTTTCAGTATATTATTCTCAAGCATCAAGAACTTCTTTGTATATGTTGATGAAAATAACTGCTTAAAAGAGACTATATGCAACCAGTGGTGGTGGTTGCATTACTAGACTTTGCACTAATAAGTGACCACACCCTAAGTGATTCAGAAATCAACCCACATGTATAAAAATACACCCAAACATGTCCAACTGAAAAAGATACCATGAATCCTAGGACCACGTGTCACATAGGTAATCAATTCCCAGTCACCAGAACAATAAATGCAAACCAAACATGGTGAACCCAAAGCACTAAGGCCTTTATGGAAACATTTAATGCAGAATTCGAATGTTCTCATTGCCATTACCACGAATGTTAGATTAGAAGTTTACGGGGCTTAGCAAAAAGTCATCCATGGCACATATTTCTCATTTTTACCTAACCTATCTCCTTTGTCAGTTGCATTCTATCACCGTTGGAGCAAGCAGTAGTGTCATTAAGTGAAAAACGACATTGACTATGACCTTGTTAGGAAGTTAAAACTGAATTGGACAAGTCTGGGCCGGGTTCAAAAGTATAGGCCCATTATCTTTTTGCCCTAGATAGTTTTAAGTGAACCACAAGTTCGCAACTAAGTCCCTATTACATGGACTAGCTACTATTGTTCACAGCTTTTCCACCCCTTTGCCTAGACTCATTTTTTTTTTTTTGACCAAATTGCCTAGACTCATTTACATGTTCATTGTTCACCAAAATCCCTCATAACTCTGATTTTGGAAAAACACAGAGCATGCATTCTATAAATTGTCACTCATATTGCACACTATACACTTCTCCACAATACTTGTTATCAACTTATCATCATTTATCAATTAATTGTACCACAAAGGAAAAAATAAAAAGACCCATTAAAAATATAAATCTGAATTTGGTTATAGGAAGAGAAACAAACCTGTGTGCAGACGTCTATAACACCACCAATGTCATCCCCAAAAGTCTCTTTGTCCTTCAATAGCTTCCTGGAAAGCTCAGCCCTGAACTTCTGGGTCTCCTGTGGAACCAACCCCACAACAAATATAAACCAAAAAATCACAACTGAAACTAATTGCACAAACACAAACATGCATTCATAGGCACAAAATACACAAACATACTCACAGCTTCTGCAAATTCGGGAATTGGGTCAGGGTACACGTACTTTTGGGGTTGTTGCCTCGTGGCCCTTAGTGGCTTTGTGGTCGTGTTTCTGAACTTGGGTTTTGAAGAATTTGGAATAAGAATGGTGGAGGTTGGAGTTGTGGCGGGAACGATTGGTGGGCTCAAAATGAGAGGGCCACAGCAACTGTGGAGCGCCATTGGCATCACTGTGGCCTAGAACGGAACGTGAGGGTCTAGGACAAGAGAACGTACGCTTGCGCTTTATGTTAGCTCTTAATGGGCTTGAGTGGGCCAGATTCTAAAGGCCATCTTTAGATCTTATGGGCTTCTGAAGCTGAATGGTCCGATGTACAACATGGGCACAGTTGGATATTTGATCAGCCAGGATCATACGCATGATATTCCCAAAGATCATGTGTTTTGTTTAAAGAAGAAAAAAAAACTCGTGTGTTTTTGTACTTTGTGTATATCATAATTCATAGATTAAAAAACAATAACGCTATTCTTATCATATTTTTATATTATATTTGTTGTATCATTTTACGTGTCATTATTATACTAATAAAGTATTTTCTTATTTTTAGAGTTTTTATTTTATTTTTTTTAGTGTTCAATGTATAAATGTTATGTAGATTGTTACATAAAATAATATAAAATTATAATATAAAATGTGATAAATGTAGCATTGTTGATTAAAAAAAAATTAGTTTACTAATAGTTTACTTACCAGTAATGGGACAGTCCATTGGAAAAGACAGCTTACAAAACGAATAGAGGGAACTGCCTTTGCATTAATTTCTAAAGTTAAGTGAAAAGTGTGTCTGCTAAATATGCTGCTAATTAAACATTCCTCAAGAAATGTGAACTTTTTTTGCAACTTTGCAGTGATAATACAAAGTAGGCTTTTTCTCAAAGAAAAACGCCCTGCCAAACACTACGTGCTATATTGTTGACCTTCACTTTGATGTCTTCTCTATTGTGGGTTATTGATGTGGAATGCACTAGAATCAGTTTTTTTCTTCTTTTTTTCTTTTTTCATTTTTCATATGCATCTGTGCACTTTTTCTTTTTGCAACTTATCCCAATGCAAAGACTAGGGGAAGAATTGCTATACTACTTTACAGAGTAGACATGTTCCATGGGACAAAGGAAATGGATTTCCCTTTATATGTATATATATATATTATTAGGAATTGAAGAAATGTATTCTCATTTTGTCAAAAAGCATATATGTGTATATGGCCCTTCACAGTCAATACAAAAACCATATATGTTAGGTAAGCAAATCAGGGGGTTTGTACCCGAACGCAAGATACAAGGGTCTATGCCTCAATTCCAATTTCACAACGACCAGGCCAACCTTTCACAGTCAGTAGCTTATTTACATATCGATCTAAACATTTTCCGTGCATTTTCTCAAAGACCAGGCCAACCTTTCACAATCAGTAGCTCAACTCAAAATCATGTTTTATATGTAAGCTAATAACTCAAAATGATACTTATATAGCCCAGCCTCAATTCTATGTATATTTCAAATTGTATTTGATTCACAGATTTTAGCAAAAACACTTATTTGTTGTTTGTGAAGGAATTATGATGAAGAAAAGAAGGTATGTATATGTGTATATATAAGATTGATATATGAATGATGAAAAGAAGAGATGGTGGCTGAGTTGAATATATGATGATATGATATGTATATTGATGATTAAACAGACGACTCTTTTGTCTCCACTCTTGGGAATGGAGGTGCAGGTCCAGGCACTATCGCAAAAGCAGCTAACAATTGCTAATAAAGAAGATCACATCAACACACGCTCCCTCGAAAAATACCCACCGGCCCTCACCTCACGTACCCTCATCTACTTCCCTTTCAACTTCTTTTCATGGCATCCAAAGTCGACTGTAATTTCACTTGTAAAACTAAAGCCAACACATGCACACATGCGCACATGACACATACTTATCATATATATATCATCTGATCATCATCTTCAAGACAGAAAATGAATTTATAGGCACAATTAATGATGTGGTACTAATACTATACATGATCATGTCAAATTTTCTTTTCTTGTAGACAAATTTAATTTTACAGGGGGATATGGGGACAATGAGTAGTTGAAGGACTTATAAGAGAGTGCATATATATGATGCTGTCTTGCATTCAGCATAAAATGGAAATATTGAGCAATATGATTCTAGCTTTTGAACCCTTTGGTTAAAGGGGGCCTAGGGACTACTTTAGCAGCAACCCCACGAGCATATGGTTAAATTTACAACCCAAAATCATCTTTAAAAGCTGAATGTAATAGGTTCATCTTCTCTATCGCGATCCATCTTTGTCATTGGCCACAAAAAGTTGAATTAAAATTCCGCAAGAAAAGGAGTAGGTAAAGAGCTAGCTATACCTAGATTCTGTTCCCTATTGCCTCAAACCTCCTACTTTTGATCACTATGAGAGAAAAAGAAATTTTGGCTTTTGGGTTTATTCTTAGGATTCCTCACTTTAAGCCCATTTTTCTGCATAGAAAATAATGTGTGTGCCCAAGTTTTCATCAGTGAAAACTGAATAACAGGGTAGATAACAGGGTCGGGGCCCTACCTCACTTCCCTTCATAACTTAGTCATGTTATATTTACCTTGACGGAATAATCTAATAACAATTAATTATAATTGTTGTCTAAATTTATACTTCAAATTCAGTTACATTTTATATGAACTACATATTTAATAAAGATGGGTTTTAGGTGAATTCCATCTGAGATCGATGTACGTGATAACAAATTTACAATACAATCAACAAAAGCTAGTTTAATTCATTGGTATGATTCATAGGATCTATCAAACACTAACAACTGATACATGAATTAATATTGGTATATTTTCATTCAAATTTTTCAACATGTGCTATATATATATATAATAAGGTGAATAATAGCAACATTTTAACCCAAACTCTCACACACTACTGTTTGGCCTTCAATGATGGACGGGGGATACCGGTGAGAAGAAATTACCTACAAAATCCAAATTCGAGCACATAGCTTCCCACCTTCTTATTTCTATTCAAAAAAAGAAGCCAATAAAGAAACAAAACAAAACGTACGTTCCACCTTTTTATATCCAATGAGAAGGTGATACGTTACCATCGTGCCCCATTTTGCTGGTTCAATATACTGCCATTGAATTATACTCAAGGGACCTGACCCTGACCCTTTTCTCGTGTGACTTTGGCAATATAAAAAATTGAAAAATACATTTTTTATTTTTTATTTTGTAAAGAAGGAATATTTGATCTTTCAAATTTAAGGTCTATTCAACATTATAGGGAGAAATACTATTAAACTGATAATTAATTAACATATCATATCAGCATTAATTTGATTGTACATAGTTGGTGAAAACAGCATCTCTGCAAAGGCTACCATGGATAGATATGGTTTTGAATAAAGATGATGGTATTTGTGGGGTTAAATTGTAGATGGTAATGTCATTGCGCTCCACGGCTTGTCCTATTTTGTGTCCCATATGTATATATATGTATATATATGCATTGATTAAGCATAATTAAGCTGCTTTGTCACATATCATCCATACAGGGGTGGCCTATATGGTCATTAAATTACAATTATCAGTTGTTGATCACCAAACCTGCGGACCTGCATTTTGTCTAATGGGTCACCTTTTTAGTGGGGGATGGTGCATATAATTGGTATTTAGTGATCCCTGTGGTCCAAAATCCAAATTAATAACCCTCATGCCTCGATCCCACCTACCTAGCTGGCCTAATGAGAAACTTCCATGTCGCATTTATTGATTAGCAAGCCGCGATTATTATCATATTTTTAATTATTTTATTTCGTTAATTAAAATAGAAAGTTGATTCCGACAGCATGGATCGATCATGGGATCCACATTTGTTGAAACAAATTAAACTTAATTAAACACCTTCATAAAGCAGCAGCCACCAGTAAGTTTAGAAATGTCTGATTATGAGACTGCGGATCTAAATTATGATAATTAGACGAATTGCTATCAGTTCGCATTATATATGAGTTTATATGAGTAAAGAAAAAGAAACCAGAAATTAATTAATAATTAATTAACAAGCTAGCTCAATCTAGTGGGTTTTGCAAATGTCTTAGATCGATGGCATAATTTAATTATACTAAATATACTATATATGGTCTTAAAGTCTAAAAGGGCAACCATCCAAGAGAAATTGGAGAAAAGTGTACTTTGCAAGAATTGTCACGATGCTGCTTGTTTTCTTCATGGTGGTCCATATATATAATATTGTAGAGCATTGGCATATAATTTAGACGTGTTGTGAGTAATTAAAAAAAAAAAGTGATGTTTGGCCAAAAAAAAAAANAAAAAAAAAAATGAGTGATGTTGGAATTAGGATATGTGATGAAGAATGGTTGATGGGTTTCTTTCTGTAATGCCACCTGTGAAGTGAGAAGTTGATAAGATTGCGGTCATCACATGCATGCAGATGCTTTAAATGCATGGTGACCTTTTAGAAACCATATATATACAAATAGAGAGGGCCATAACCATATGTCCATGAGTTGTGAATAGTGATATATAAATAACCAAAAAATACTATATATACCCTCTGTCGGGGATCCGCGACTAAATGACAGGGTCATACTTGGGCTTTTCCTATTTGTAGTGCACAAGGCTAGAAGCTCTAAGTACTTAAGCAACTTTTCAAGACCCTATTTTGGCTTTTTCCCACAATATCTCACTCACTGTACCCACTGTAAGTCTGTACTGTACCAGATCACCTGCATGTTTAATATGTTAATTAATTATTTACAAAAACCGATCCAAGTAGCTTTTAAACTAAAATCCCTTCTCATTTATTGTAGCTTCTGTTCTGTATAAGGTGTTAAATTTTGATTCCGTGAAAATTTTGGAAAATTTTAAATTTCGACATAAATTAAATGGAAATAACAGAAATTACTATTAAAATACGAAAATTTTGAATGAA